>JAQGBY010004305.1:0-16922 GCA_034698785.1 Mycogona germanica | reverse complement strand
ATTTTCAATATAAAAATAAAATAAAATAACAATATTAAAAAACATAAAATAATCAAATAGATATTTTAAAAGTGATTCTTTTTCAATTTGACATCAATAAATGTCAAACGATTGAAAATCCAAATTTTTAAATATAAAAAACATGTTGAGGCAACACTGCATGACGTTATTACAGAGTATAGCATGTGAAAAATTAGTTACTTCACATCTAACATTTGCGTTTATCGCATGTCATCGCGTAAACGTAAAATAGCCAGCAAATTTAAACAATTAATTTATTATTTCATTAGTGGTTACTGTAAACCAAGGCGAAGCCGGGCACCCTTCTTGTCAATTTATAAATCAAATTTTACTTGTAAAAAGCATTCTACAGTAATTCCAGTTTGCCAAATTTTCGTAACCGAATCATGTATTTCGTAAAAGATGGATATGGCCTCAGGATGATATTCTAACAAGTACATGTAATCGCTATGGCTACACAAATCAGATGATATCGTTGATACTTGGAGATTAGCTATGCCTTGCGCCAAGGAGGTCCCATCTCTCTCTCGAAGAGCGAAATTCCCAACAGATTGATGGCGATTTATAAGTGCTATCTACGCTGCAGGCAATCGAAGGACACGTACTCCACCGCAATTCGAACGCTGGGGGACAACTGTTCCAGCGGCGGAGCTGGATTGCCGCCGAAGTCCTTTTCGTCTCGCTAATGACCAGCTGAGCAGTCGACGACGAGACGATGGAACAACCGCAATCTCTCACGAGGAAACCCGACTC
Organism: Mycogona germanica; assembly: GCA_034698785.1. Classification (NCBI taxonomy): domain Eukaryota; kingdom Metazoa; phylum Arthropoda; class Diplopoda; order Chordeumatida; family Chordeumatidae; genus Mycogona; species Mycogona germanica. The sequence goes on along the minus strand of JAQGBY010004305.1, from coordinate 16,148 downwards.
CGAAAGTAATGAGAAGGGATGAGCATGTGGCGGGCGGCGCGCAATTCGATAGACCAGGGCGATGTCCATACATTTCGAGCGGATAACTCCTGATCGGTAATCGATCGCGGATTAGACATGACAAGAAATACCATTTCTGTTAATACATTCGTATAAATCGTACATACATATTTCTTTCGCGTTTGGTGCCACAGTTAGGAATGAAGAATGAACGCCATCACATTCAAAATATGGGATGTGCTGGCTTTTTTTCAATACGCATTTTTTCAACCAAAGTTGTACTATCATGCTATAATAATAATAATAATAATGTATCCCATTGAATTCGTATATAACGAATCACTGAGGCAACAAAATTAGGCATCAATATCTTCAAACCTTTATTTTCCTATTATATTGTACAACCGATCGTTTTCTCAATGTTTTTATAAACAAAAATCTTCTTAAAGAAATATACATAATTCTGTATAGGGATAAAGGGATAATAGGGATAACTGTTTTGTAACAATGAAAACTGTTTTGTCCAATTTTTGCGGTTTTCGTCTCATGCATGTAATTTCATTCTTTTATTTTTATGATTACAAACTATTCTTGCTTTTTAAGTAAATGCAATTACGGCATCATCTTGAGAACAAATACTATGGGTGGAGTAACGTTCTAAATTGCATTTTACATTTTACTTGGGAAGGATAATTGCATTATGCGTCTAAATCGTGCCAACTGTAATCAAGTCCAATTACAATCATGCGCCCAAGAAAAAAGCTAAATTGCATTCGGCATTTGATGGTACCGAATTAAACATTTCTTCCAAAGAGCACTCCACTTTCTTGATTATAATTCGACGTTCCCTTTTGTTGGATTTCGTTATCTGGCTCCATCCAATGAGCGCAGTGAGAACCGTTTGGTATATATCTTGCGAATGTGTGAAATTAGAATTAGAATGACTCGGCAATTTTATCTTTACGATCTCAGATTTCGTCTGTCCGGATGCTGGATGAGAGGGAATCGTATGTGTGTGTGTGTTCACCGTAAAGTTGGAACTCGTAAACGACTATAAAATACGACGCAAATAAGTCGAACGCGTATAATTTCGAAAATTCAACCTGCTCGCTCCCATTCGCCAGCATAAATGAATATCCTCATAAGACCCACGTATACATGGACATTTCCTAATCAAGTCTAACAGTGCGATGATATTTTCTGTGCGACATTGGACTGATCTGATTATAGGGTCCTCATACAGAATATATATGGTATCCAATATTTAAAAAAAACATGTCTTTTGTTTAGATTGCAAATCGCGAATTTTGAACCTGTTTTGTGAAGTTTCTTATCGAACACCAATAATTTATTTCGGACTTAAAAATACGTTTTTATTGGTTTTTTAATGGGGACTCAAATCCACGTCACCCCACACAGAATGTGAGAGGAGGACGCTGACCACCCCCGAACATGGACTAATCATCAGCTATGGATGGTTATTCCACTGGGTTATGAGTCCATATAATAGATTAATATGGATATAAATTATTTTTCTTATGTATGTTTCAATGAATAATAAAATAGGGAGACAAACGTAACCAACCGATATGCACGTTGTGAATAAACCAATGACTCAGTGTGTATATATTTACTGTATTGTACTCTACATGTACAATATTGTACATTGTACAGTACAGTATTTTACATAGAATTCAAAAATGGTGTGGGATAAAATACTGTATCAAGAATATTCGGTTTGTGTTGAGGTCCCAGGAGTAGGCAAAGTTTCACGATTGATGTGCCGGCGCTAATGGGCCGATCGCAGAAAGGGGGAACCCGCGAAAGTCGATCCGGAATAAAATTTCCGATTTGGAGAACAGGAAGGCGACGAGACGGAAAATTGCGCTTCGATTTATTTTAGTCGAAGGTGCCGCCAGCACTAAATCAGCAGCAGGCTACATTAACTCGCTAACGGGGTGTCTTGAAAAATGCCCGACTCTGCTGCGATGACGAAGCGAATGATGGATATTTGGAATACACCTACAATGTGTTGCTGAGGCTGCACCTCCGCATAAAAAACATAACTATTGAACAATATAATTCCTTTTAATTAATTGTGCATGTAATGCACATAATATGCTAATTATAGTCCAATGTAACTGTAATGATATTTTATGACATTGTCTATTATATTGCTATCCTTTGTTATTATGTTGTTTGATCAATTAAGTGAAATCATAACTTTTACATTCTTCTTTTAATTTTTATTATTTATTTGTCCTCTGTTCAGTCATGTTTTTCATACCAAAGTTACAATTATTATTCCATAAGATTGTTGCTAAATCATATAACCTTTGGCTTCTTTTATTTCATTTTTTCCTTGTCCTTGTCGTTCGTCTAACGTTTAGTCGCATATCGTTGCTCGTTCACCTTACGAATGCCCCTCGCCCATTGCTATCGCCTTTGACGGAGAACACACGCGCGACTCCAGCTTCTGCATCACCGATCAAACGTCGTCCACGACCAACGCCCACTCCCCCACCATCCTCTCTTCTCGCCGATAGGATGCATCCAACAATCCTTATCCCCTCCCCCCCCATCCTCCCCCGCAGTAAACGCCTTATACATCTCGGCCGCCATCATCAGCCCTTTTTCCTCCCGGCCATCCTCCTTCTTCCTCCCAGTAGCCGATCTCCCAGCGCCATTTCTTCCTCTTAGTAAATGGGCGCTCCACACACACACACATGCGCACACAATGCAGAGCCAAAAATATGCTGCATCTCTCCTATTCCTTGACTTCGGCCCGTAACCAACGATAACTATAGAATCATTATGCTATCGTGCTTTTTTCAACACGATTCAATTTTGGTAAATAAAACTAATGCATTGTGAATAATTTAATTAAAATTACGCTGAGTCTGACCGGTGCATTGTGCAAGATATTCTCCCGTCACCAGAGGAGAGCAGCTTCCAGATCTGATCCCGCGCGTCGGACCGAGACCTCCTTTCCTTGCCGCATGCGTGACGTCAGTGACCCTCACCCGCGACAGTGACGTCAGCGCCAGCTTCGTTTTTCCACATAGAAGGAATTTCGCTAGCTCGAAAGGTCTAGAGGTCTCGGATGGAAATTGATCCTGTGATCATGACATTCCTGCATTTGGGATAGGCTTAATTGTTAGTAGTAATTAAATACTGTGTAGTGTAATTTTCGATTCAGCGGAATTTCAAATACAGACCGGGAGAGCATGGGGGATGCGAGATTCCAGCCTCTATCCAGTCTAATCCAGGAAATCCTAATTTGCGCAACAACCGTACCAGAATTTCGATTAATCGGAAATCAACGCCGTCTATCGACTTGCAGGGGAAACTACGGGTAACGGTTAGGTAAGGTTAGTCCTATATTATAATATTCAAATCTTATGTGCATTGCCGTCTATTGTCGGCGAGAGACACTGACTCGGTGTCTTTCCGCTTCGTAATTTTCCCAATTGCCGCTAGACGGCAATACTGGCGGCTCTGCGCTTCGTAATTTCCTCACTTGTCGATAGACGGCGTTGGTTTTCGATTAATGGCGATTCTGGAACGGCTGTTGTACAAATTAGGAGACCCCTCTATCCAAGTCTATGGCTACGCCTAAAGCATCTCTCGCCACAAGAGGTAACGGCAGCAACAGAAGCAGAGAGAGAGAGATCGATCTGTGACGCTGAGCGCCTGCTGCAGGGAAAAGCTATACACAGGCGAGGCCATTCGCGTTTACGATAGCTCTCCCCGCAGAAACACATTAAAACGAGCAACTTCTTGGCTCTCGGGTTCATGCCAGACTTTCCCGCTCTCGGTGTACCTCACCCCCACCCCCCTCACCCACCCTCGCGCCACCACCACTGTCATCGAGAAGGTCACACGATCGGGGCGTCACTGGCGGCGAACGAGGTAAATGTGCCCCCACTCCTCCCTGTAAACATGATGCGATTAGTTTCGTGAACCATTGTGGCCCGCCGCTATAAAATTGTGGTGGTGGTTGATGGGGGGGGGGGGAACCTCCGCCCGCGTCACTTGGAAACGTTTAATGCGATATACCATTTCTACGCAATCATCGATGGAACGATAAACGATTCTGTCGTGATTTGCGACGCGGAGGGAATATATATTGTTGGTGAGGCAACAGAAAAGATCTATCATTTTTTTTAAAGGTTTGGTGGGATGATTACTCATACACTACAATACATGTCTTGAGGACATTTTGAAAGAAAAACACTTGACTGACTACATTCATAAAAAAAATACGAAACATATTGGAATTGGAAAGGAAAAGATCATGAATGGAAATTATTTACTAGGCATAATAACAGAATAGGAAAAACAGTTTTTGTCATTCTATTTTATTTTATTACGTATTTCAATTTCTTAAATCAAGCGCTTGCAATGTGCTCACCGTAATGACTTGATTTTAGATGCCCATTTTGTCGGTAGCATTGAATAATTAAATAATAATAATAATATTTTAAAATTAATTTGAGAGAATTACTCTCATAATTATTTTTTATCCAATTCTGGTGTGGGAATATGACGAAAGGATATGAAGAAAATATTTAAAAAAACCAATATTGCGTGCGTTTGGTTATTTTGAATGACGCCATTTTCGAATTCACCTTGATTTGCGCTGCTGCACCAGCTGTTTTTACAGCTAGAACAAGCGCATCTCTGTGCAACACTAGATAGTCGCCTCACTAGCTCGTCTTTCCCCTATTCACACTGAAAGCGTGTTTGAAATTTGGGCAAAAGGGCATCCGCCGTCGCAGCGCTTTCCCGAAACACAGATCACGCGACCATCCGAAATCGAAAGTCTAACTCACCTTATCCAGCACATTTAAAAGCCTAAAGCACAAATTGAGACGTTCGAAAAAAATCACCCTTCGAGAACGCGTCGTCGCTCAAACTCGAGTCGCCAATCGATGTCGAATCGCAGCCCACCTTTCAACCACCCGCTTGAGTTAGGCATGCTTGGTCAACGTAACTAGTGTATAAAGCGCTCGACGGACGTCATGGCCTTGCCGTGCGCGGGCGTGCTAGCTTTGCTCCTTATTGGTGGATAGCAAATGCGCACGTGCAGCGCTCAGTGCATCAGAGAGCGACTCAAGTGAGCGGGGAGGGGGCGGGCGCTCGCGCCAGAAAGAAACGAGAGAAAGATCGGAGAATGTTTATTGTAGATCGTGGGGGGAGGGAGATCAGGAAACCCGCCGGCGCCACTCCTCCCTCTCCCTCCAGATCAGAGCCGACGTCACCAGAAACGTCTGCCACCGTACACTGCACATTGCCGAAATCTAAAATATTGCAAATGGAAAAAGTGAGTTGAGGAGGGGGAGGGGGACATCCGGAAATGACGTGGGAGTTCTGATTATGTAAAGTCGTATTTTTCACGATGAAATATTTCAGTGACACCATCTTTTACAATTTGCTTAATCGTCTCCTCGTCTCGCGCAAGTCAGGGAAGGTGTGATTCGAACAGTTTCATATTAAATGCTCCATACTTTAGGAATCAACAACCTAAGTATAACATTTGTTGATTGCTTCATGGAGATATTTGATTTTGTGGATGGAACAAATTTCAGTTAGTAAAACAAATCTGGAGGCCCATTTTGGACTCAATCTTCCTTAGTGGAGTTTATCTTCCTCAAGCTGATGTCTGAAGTGATTGGCTGATTTGGGTCACGCTGCCGTCAAGTGACTCAAATCAGCCAATCACAGCTTGGGGAAGATAAACTCCACTGAGGAAGATTGAGTCCAAAATGAGGCCCCTGGTATTTAAATTACAAGTGTTCGAATGCGCGATTTGTTATATCAAGTTCCGATGACTATCCTTCGTGATCATAGTAACCAGTCGTGGTAATAAACGTGGAAAATGTTTACTAAGTACGAGCAGAAAGAAAAATGCTTTCATTCTAGAAAATTGGTGACTGCGGGCTTCAGATCTTGTTTTATTTTTGTTTTGGTGATTTCGTTTGTCTATTGCTGGTGCGGTCTCTTTGAAGTTTCTTTTGCGATGAGGCGCTTTTTTGATAATTCCCTCACTGGCTATTTACTCAGAATGTCTGTGGATTGCGTTGAGAAGAATCCGTGCATCTGACGTCTAAAGGATCGTAAATATTGCTTTTGTTTTATGTGTGCGTTGCACTTGTTGAATATCGCATTCAGTCGCCCGTCTCCGTTTGCTTGATCGGCTTAGCGTTCCTATGATCTTACTGGCGAGGCGTTTTGTTTGTGTGTGTGTGGGTGGTTGGGTGGGGAGGGGTTCCAAAGTCTCCTCAGCTTGGAATTTTGGGTGGGTGGTGCCAATAATAGGAGGGCCCTGGAGAGAAATGGTGGGCGGGCGGAGTGGGGCGTGGCAAGGAAAGAGGCAATATAATGGACACCTTAGATCGCTGTCAATTTGCATGGACGAAGTCATCCATTGTCTCCGGAAGCCTCGAAATTCCGATCCCAGGAATAAATATACAATGAGGCGCCGCTCAATGTGTCTGCGCATAACGACACAATGACGCTAAAAGATGGAGGGGGTGACCAACCTTCCGGCATGGGAGGGCCGCATGACAGATGTCGTTATGTATTCAGAGAGGTTGGCACCGTAATTATTATTTTTCACTTGTAAAAATAATGAGGTAACAATAACGTATTTAAATATGGAAAACTGAAAAGGAAGTCAACAATTGGTGCCTGGTCGATCGAAATTTCCAACAACGCTACGAGATGACGCGAATGCACGTCATAGTCAAATCCTAAAATTTGCAAGACCATATTGGGCTGACATGAGCGAGACCAAATTGCAAAGAAAAAACTCCAGTTTCGCGGAGGCCCCAATAACGTCGGTGGTCCATGTATCTCGGCCCATAAACGAGTCGAAGGGCCCCGTGTCATCCCATTGGAAGAAAATTGACGCGCCTGCATGGTCACCCCCTACCCCACCCCCAATTGCGAGAGCGAGAGAGAGAGAGAGAGAGATGCGCCAACGACGACACTTGCATCTCCAGTCGTAAACTTTAACGTCAATAGCTGAAACGCTACTAATACGGCTATATATATATATATATATACAGAGAGAGAGAGAACCAGAGTGTACATGCAAAGGAGACACGTTTACGTACAACATGCGTATGTATTCAGAAGGACCGACCCACGCAGATAAATCGTTGTCGCATACAAGCATTGTTAAATGGAGACTCGGTTTGGTTAGATGATTTTCTCTTCTTCCCCTCCTCCTCCTCTTCGTTTTTTGTGTCACGATATTTTGGCGTGGTTTGCCAAAGTTATAACCCTCCTGGCACTACGCGTTCCGACATCCGATCGTCAAACGTAAGGCCTGTTATGATATATAGACCAACTTGGGATCTGACATTCTTCAGTAGATACACCTTTACAGAAAGAAATTCTACCGTTAAAAAATATTGGATAACCAATTGAAAGTGTTAGAAAGGGCAGAATATTAAACTGGAAATACCGAAATTTTGCGGAAACTACGCACATGATATAAATATTTCCCAAATGACAGATAACAACGTATCGCTGCCCCTGAAAACGTATGAGAGAAATAGCAATGCTTCCGTGTAATGTGTGATTGCCAACACACGGGGGCAATTCGTACTGTCGCAATCAAAATAAACGATTGCGCAGCTCAAAATGCGGATAATATTGGACGCGCTCGCGATTGAAGATTTCCAATTCGAGTATTACGTATTAGTAAAAAAAATGGAATACGAGGAACTCGTAAAATTTGATAATCATTCTTATATAGAACAAAATTCAAAAACATTAAAAAACCTACTATGAATATTGGTGAATAATGGGCGTGAAATAAGATTTTGCTCTTTTAATTTACACCGCAGAGATGCTTACGTTCTATTCCAGGAAACTGCAACGTGAACGTTTGTTGTTCAAACCTCTGCAACAATCTGAAATTTAAAAAAAAACCAGTAACGTTTAACGAAAGATCTCAAATTGACACGCCGACGTATTCGAAATCGCATTATACCCTAAAAAATATGCTGTTTCCATATGGAACAAAAATCTTATCATATTCCCAGGCAATAGACAAAATTGAAACATTTAGTAGCAAATGTATTGTTTCTTGAGAACGGCGAAACTAATAAATAATATGGTCATAAATTGGAATCGATCGTGGTATAATATACGGCAAAGTCAATCCAAATTTTCTGTTTATGGAGCCAGCGATGCGATGGATATTCGTGGAACTACCATTTCACGTGGGACGCTAAACGTGTCATCAAATTTAAAGTGCGTGTTCCACCTATTTACAGATAAATATACGATATAGTATACACATGTATAGTGTATATAGCATAAACATTGTTGCCAAACGACCTTGTTGGGCTATCTGGATTGGCACGCCCAGAGGGAAAAGTGGGTCCACACATTTTTTCCATTAGAGAGAAAGAGAGAGAGAGAGAAAGCGTTCTTTCTCGTCGAGTAAATAGACCACCTATATTGAGAGGGAATTGGGGAGGGGAGCGACGTTATCAAATATCGCCGTAGAAGATCGTAACTTTGACGCCACATAGCAGCCGCCATATTCACTAAACAAACATTTTATATTTTTGCAAGCTCAGTTTCTCCTTTCATCTATCTATATTTTTGATATATGAAGAGGTAGGTGTGTGTGTGTGTTTGGGATGATTGTATAGAACCAGCACGTCTTTTCTGCACACATTGGTGCGGTATTTTTACGCCACAGTGGACACTCTGAAATGGTTCGACTTTCGTATTAAATCACGAGAGCAAATGCCGATACTGTATATCTATCATAAAGCATTTGACGACGCCCGATCTGCTGCTTGCTCATACAGGGCTATCCGGTAGTAAGTCATCTCTGGGATCTTCGTATACCAAAGATTTCCTCAAGTTTCGTTGGAAACCTTTTTTAAAAAATTATTTAAGAAACTAACTTGGTTTTGTACAGTAACATCGTTTACGTTGACATTGAAACAATTTCCCAAATGAGTCGGCCGACTTATTAAAAATAATAATAGCGACCCATAGGTTGAGGATCACATTGTATATACACTCACATTGAGATTGAATTTTAACTTACGGATTTCTGCATGAGTCATGTGAAAAATCTGCTTTTAGAAATAAATAATAATTCTTCGTGCACTGTATCTACGAGTATAAACAACTCAATACGAAAAAATGTGTGTATTGTATTTACCACACAATCCTCGAAACGCAGTCACAATAAATAACACAGTTCACCGATAAGTGATAGCACAGCATATATTTGTCTTGGAAAGAAAAATATGGCTTCCTTCTGTAAATGGAAAGCGGAATACCAAGATGGAAGTGATTAGAATAATGACTGCGGTTATGTCTATCCTGGAATTCCAATTGCGTTCCAGAGCTGAAAGTCTCGACACCAGAAACAGATCCTGAAGAACCACTATAGATGAAACCGCCTCTTCCTATCACTGATTAAGGCGACGACGGTCTATCTCCTTTTTTTTTACTCCCACCCTCCTTCCCGACCAACGGACAAAACTTTCGCCATTTCTTTTGTTCTTGGCTGCTGGCAAACAACCAAATCCACACAATATCTTACTGTCGCTTGCCTCTTTCCACGCTGTTAATTCATTATGTCAATCTCGAACACAGAAAAAAAAAGTTAAGCGATTTTTCTCCTTTATTGAGCTGTCTCGCGAAGATGTTCGTGCGCTTAACTTGCGTATAAAATCTCCTAAGATCACTAGAACGAACCAAGGTTTCAAACAATTTGCAACTGTATTGGCTGAAAAATCAGATCAATGTATCTTAATTTCCGTGGTTATGGGTTTAAATATGAAATACAGCTATTATTAAAATCAGATAAATGCCTGCATTAAAGAACGGCTTGTTACTAAATTTAATAAACAAATTAGATGTTTTCCCGAAACCAGACGAAGTTTACCAGATTGTGTGGTGCGGATTTGAAGTTTCACGTCAAAAACTGTCATTGTCAGAGTGTTGTGGTTTAAGTGCATGTGGTTGCGTGCGATAGGTCTAAGGAGGTCGTGTCTGGCCTGCCAAGTGCACATGCATAGCCCCTTTTACTGGCGCTAACTATGTTACTGCAGTAATTTTGTTTGAGCTCCGAGTTACCTTAACGCCAAGCCCGACCCCCCATCTATACACAGCACAGAACGATGCACGGAGAGCTGCTACAATCTCCAGTCGTTTTGTCGCAGACTTATATACGGCCTAGCAATTCGAGACAAAATCAGACTTTGTCTCCCTGAGACACTCGGTGTAAATCAAGCGCTTGTTCTAAATTCTTTTGAAAATTCTATCTTAAGAAATACCATAGGCTGGCTCAATCAACAAAATCTACGCTGAGACATTTCAGTCGCTTATATATATAATTTTGGACACCTACATTAATAGCTAACTAAGTTCAACCCATGGTTCATGAGTAAGGAGAACGTTTCAAATATAATTTATTATTAATTCTTTGAAAATAATTGCTTGTCATTTTGTAGAATGATTTGTCTCTGTGTTTTGCGTGATTGCAGCTATTTTATATTTAAAAAAATGAAATTCCCTTATATTAATAAATATTCGCTATAATTTATGCTATCTAGAGGTTGTCATTTATTCAATGGAGCGTCATTGAAAAAAAGACCACACCTGCTTAACAATTACTACTAACTTGTAAACACGGATTAATGTAGACGTAGGATCTTACGAAGTTATAGATGTTGCAGACACGATCTTGATGCCTATCAAACGCATCAGGGTTCTCCAATTTCTTAAATACCATAATTCACTTTCAAACTATAAAAAATGAAACCAGACGAAAAGAATTTCGTTGTCTCGTCGAGCATCCCAGTTTGCAATATTCTGGCGATCAAAACGGAGACGTCATCCGCGAGTTTCAAAAGCATCTCTTTCTCTTTAACGCTATATAAATCGATCCCCCGCATTAGAAAAACATTGCAACTTGAGGGATAAGACGACCCCCATTTGATATCCGCCGTAGGACGAAAATGGGCTTGGCTGAATCGCAGCGCCACCTATCAGCCTCCTTTGGTTTACGCGTCCTAGTAGACAACAACAAAAGAAATTGTCTCGCACAAAAAGGACATGGTCGATATAAATGTCGAGCAAGCTGGCGCTGCCAGATGTCAGATGCGAGAAGGCAAATAAGAATAGAATTAATTAAAAACATGAGGTCGCGACATTTAAATTAGTTTTCCCCCGGAAAATGTCAGACTCCAGTTACAAACTTATTGTTATTCTCATGAGGAAACTTACTGTTCACAATGCGTAACTAAACAAACAAGCGTAGGCATAAGTTAGAGGTATTCTCTACAAAAATGTGTTGTTTGACATGGAAAAAGATCTGTATACAAATGTGAAATTAAATTTCAGCTATATATGCATGTAAATATGCATTCAATATTCAGGAATACAATTGGAATTTGCACGTCAACAAATATTATTGTATACTCGTATAATGGTTCAGAGGCACTTTTCATTTGCCAATACTTTCAACATAAAATGGAAGGTCTTATCAGCGTTGGAAAAATCAAGCGAGTGAAAGAGGACCTCCTAAAATCTAATAACGTCTTCTACTGTATGAGTGCACAGATATGAATATCGCAATATCTACGTGATGCGAATCGCGTATTCTAGCTAAATTCGATTAATTATTTATATTTATTCAGGCATACGTATTCCGGATGGAAAATTTTTCCTAACGCTTCCGTGCAAAATGAGGTTCCATTAATTACGTTTATAAAAAAATGGATCATCCGATGGCGTGCATTTGTCGCTTCATTACCATGCTGGTGACTATGAATAGTAAAGTCGCGTTCGAACGCACCGGCACGACAGAAGGGGACAAAATTGCATGAGGATTGCATGCTCACCCAGTTACCAATTTCGACACATCTATCATATCCAGATGCCACGGTGAAATTTGTTTTGTTTGTGTTTCTGAGCGGGTATTGTGTGGGCGGTAAAAATGGCAGAAAGATGGCACAGCATTGCGCATCCGACTTTCCCTTGATGATACTTCTCCAATAATTGAAAACCTTTTCAGTATGCTTACATCTGAATTGAGCATATTCGATTTTATTATTTCCTTTTAGTCATGACATCAACTCGGCATTGCATTTGTTGTACATGGATTTACAAAGAAACACAATTGTATGATCGAGATCGGTGGAAAGCACAGAGAATGACTTTCTTTGTCATGAAAGTATGTAACTTTAATTTGATCGGTTCATAGGCTTATGACGTCTGAATGACAATCTTATATTACAGGACTTCATGTATTTCTGTTCGGAGACTAACTCCCGAACGGCTTAATGAAATTTAATAAAATTTCACCTCCTGATAGCTAGTGCATCACCATAGTTCTGTAGCATCCCATTTTTAGATCTTAATTTTGAATATTTCACAATAAAATAACAGTTCACAAAATCCTACTAATCTCCCATTCGCCTCAAAAACAAAATACGGAGTCTCCACATGAAACGCATGACGTTGTCGGTTTTACGTGACAACAAGGCACACCAGATTACAGTTCCAACCACATACATTTCTATTTACCGAAATAATATTTTAAATTAAAAATTTACCGTTAACGTTTGCGTTTATCGTGTAAACGTAAAATAACCTTTAAAATAAAATTTAAACAATTAATTAATTTTTAATTTAATTGATGGTTACCTTAATCCAGGCGAAGCCGGGTAATCTTCTAGTTTGCTTTAATTGCTTCTAGTTTGCTTACAGAATTTACTGCTCTTTCAAAATATGATAAATTATCATTAGCCGTTTCAAATCTGGGAAATATTTTTTTATATTTCCCAGATTTGAAATTTTATATATTGTTACGCAATGTTACTTTTTCATTAGCTGCATTTTCGATATTTTTAAGGAGTTTATCATTTTATAATTAGAAACATTTTTATTGAAAATGTTCTGCCTCAGGTCACTCGACTTTAATTTTTGTAAATGTCCGAGTTCAAACCAATACCCTGCAATCCGTATGTAAGGGTGCGTACATTAGCGAATGAAAACTAATGTAGAGAAATCATCATTGCATTAACGCGTACCAACAGCAATTGGTATCAAATCTCTGACGTCACCAGCTTATTCGTTCCCACGTGTCAACCAAATTTAGATATCGTTGATTTGCAGTGACGATAAAGTGGAGAAGAAGTTTACGAAGCTGAGACGAGAAGAAAAAAATGCGAACTCGCTTTCGTGCCGATTGCCCCGGGACTAGGATGCAGACGCGTCGGGTCGGTAATCAATTGGCTAGCCGCTTTCCTCCCTTCCCCGTCAGCCAGACGGGACCCACCTCCATCAACATTTACGATATTACCAATTACAAGCGTCGGTTCTACACGTCTCCCCGGAGCATTCTCTCTCCCCCACATGAGCTACTAAACACTGTTTCCCCACCATCAGCCATGTCTCTGTTGGAGCGTTCCTTTCTCGGGATGCACCAGGTAGGACGCCGTCGTCACCTTTGCTTTGCTGCATGAAAAAGCAATAGGGGGTTTTATATTGCTTTTCTGTGGTTATTTTTGTGAGTGTAGTGGGACGTCAGGGCCGAGAGTCGCTCCCCGAGTTCTCCATTTCGTTGTCGGCCGCTGCGGTATCGTAAGGTTTCGAAGCTGGTCACGGATTTTTACCCGTTTCTTTGCACTTAAGTTCAGCGTTTAATACGTGCTAAAATTTTGTCTGATTCCTCTTTTTTCTTTACGACACTTTGGCTTTATCTCGTGTTGATCGCCGTCGAGACTGAGGTCGACGGAGTCGAGTGGAATAAAAATATTTTGTTTCAATCGATCTCTTGGATCAAAAAATAATTCGCCAAAAGACAATATCGAACTAAATAACATTTCAGTACATTGAATGATGATATGAATCAAAAATTGATATCATTCGTCACATTTTGCAGTTAATAAAAAATGTTAAGTGATATTCACGGCTGTGCGAAAAATGACAGACTAAATAATAATCGTGTAGACATACAAATACAATTTTTGTAATAATACTGTTCGGGACCAATAAATTCATAACTCTTGTATTCTGATGATTGTTGGAATAATTGTATTACAATGCCAGCTGTTGAAATATATAAAAAAATATATATTATGTTTACAAAAACGTTATATTATACCATTATGGTAGGATCACGGGTGTACCAATCTGGTTGGTGATGACCCGAGCTTGCTCCAATCCGTTCGTCAGCCGATGAGGTGAGTGGGGGGATATAAGTTGGGAGGGGGAAGACGATTGGACTAATAACGAGTCCGTGTAGAGAGCTTTGATCAGCCGTGTCAAGGACTTCACGTAACTCGGTATCGGGGCCCCCATTCCTTTTATGGCGCAGATCGGAACGGGAGCTTAATTAATTGTGTTAGGGAAAATGTGGCGGCTGCATGCAGTCGTTCCATCCAATTATTGAACGACGAATCACGAATCTTCGTGTCTGTTTTCCTGACACTCGCCGTTCTTACTATCAGTTCCATGTCTCCCCAATATACTACAGAGTATGTGCACTCACGTTTCGTAACTTGCAATGCGTTACCAGGCGGCGCTGCTATCGCCCACTTTTATTCAAAGATAGGAGTTGCAGTTTTTGATTTGCTTTTTTCTGATAAGACGATTTACTATTCAGAGTCGGCTGCATACCCCCATGCACCTAATTACGTCGCTAATAAAAGTTTCATAACGTCCCAATAAGGATCAGCATTGTTGGGAATTTAAATGCTAGCTATTCTAAAATTTATATAACAGTGAAAGTTATTGATTGATGGCGCTGTCGAGAAGTAACCAGGGAGCAGAAACAACGACTATCCTCAAGAAACGACAGATATCCTCATGTAACCCGAACCTAAATAAGACGATTCTCATGACACCAAAACATTAAGTATGTAATAATTATATGTGAATAAATCTGAAAAATAGTGATTAATGACACATTTTTAATGTAGTTTAAATTATGCTATAAACAATCAGTCAAATCGTAGAATCCAAGACAGAAAAAATCATTATTCAAATAACCATGTGGTTACCATTCTCCTTTGTACAGGGACAATGACTTTCGAAGTTGTAGGCGTCAAAACAATTAAAATAATTTCAAATGTTCAAGCTTTTTGTTCACTATCATTCGAGTTGGCAAACTTGTAAGCGCTTCATGACACTCTACTGTCTGAACCTTCTCAAAATCTTACCACTAATCTCAGGAGGACACGAAATGCGATACTTAAGATAAATATACTTTAATAGCGTTGCCCTTTAGCGCCTTTCAACGAAAAATAACGCCTAGGCCTATTAGGTATAAGGTAATGGAGATAAAGGGTATGAAGACTATCTTTCCAGCACTTAAGACATGCACTTTACATATTAGTGAGCATTTTCCAGTAACGGTGTTTTGGTAATGAAATAGCTTGCAGTCGCAACCAGGCTATGATGGTCCCAGTATTATTCAAACGGCGTCCGATTCAACTATGGTTCCCGGGACAACACGAATCCCGAAGTTTCATCACGATTATGAAAATAGTTTTTCCTTTTGCCGTAGTCGGTACAGTAATTGAGTGATGTCGGTGAGTGGTTCCCAGATTGGCGAACGGATAGGTCGCGGGAAACTGGTTCCCCGGTTCTAGTCATTTTTATTTTCAGAGTGTCCCCACCTCCCTCTTGAAAGTTTTTTCTTCATTCGAAATCGAATAAGTCGGCGTGCTGCCGACTGGCACAATGATTCCTGAGGCATTGAAATAATGGATTCCTGTATACATGTAGACGAGCGACTGGCGGCAACCACGCAACTAATGCGTCCCGTCTCTCTCTCTGGCGGCGATGTGGGAGGGCGGACTATCTCTCGGTGGGCCCCTCAGACGGGATCTCAGTCTATTAGAAACATATATCGGGCTTACACCTGTATGATAGGCCTTTCGAATCTTAATAATTGTTTAGGCAGAAAGCCATTTGTGACTCGTCTAAATCTGCCAATTTTTTTAAAGCACATATTTATTCTCATTAAGGGTGTTCTGTTTATTTATTCCTACGAATCCAAAACGGTTCATATGGAGATTACAATTACAATATGTACCCACAAGCAGCCCCCAAGAGAGGGGCCTATGGCGGGGGTCGAACGACCAGTTGTA
>JAQGBY010004304.1:0-16923 GCA_034698785.1 Mycogona germanica | reverse complement strand
TATGAATTCGTTATGAATTTATTATGAATATTTTATTTTATTATATTTCAAGTACGACTTTATCTACTTATAGTGTTATCTCTAAACATACGACGTGTACGTTCACCGTACATAAAGTAACTACATATAAATACCATTATCTTACAATTTCTGGGGGAACGATTTATGTAATTACTAATCCATCTGGAAAAATATTTTCCTCGCAGGGACACACACCGTAAGAAACATTTTCTCAGATTATCCAAGACCATAAGCGTAACGTAATATACGATTCCCCCGACCAATATCCCTCTTGAACGCGAATGCAAATTCCCATATTTTATTCCAGATACCATCTGTTACACAATTTGTCAGCATAACGCGGCAGACGGGATCAGTCCCTTGCGCTACTTGATGCGCCATAGGCCCACGCCTACACCAATATCTACTGTATGTATATACGAGTCCTCACCATCCCGAACATTTTTATTTTTAATCTAATTCCAACAAATTTCAGCCCTACACACCAAAAGTGGCGAATCAATTTTTCAATTGACTACTTCCGCTTGCTCGAAGAGTGAGATAATTTGGCAGCGCCGGCACTAAGAATTAACGACGACGATAATTTATAATTCAGACGAATCGTATCAATTAGGCGCTTCGGAGAGGGCGACATCTGCATATAAAATGGAGATATAATAGTGATGTGTAGGATGCACCATTTTATCGAGGCAATTGCGATTGATACGAGTCTTGGTGTCTTCTTCACTATATAAATGTACCACCGTCATGTTTCATGAGGCCTCCTGCCTACTGAAACAAATTCGATAGGCATAATTAAATGGTTGGTGATTCAATAGTGACCAGAGAGCAATTTGCATACTATCAACGCGCTGTGTGTCTATGACCAACCAATCCGACAATCAACCGTCTTTTTCATGGAGCTGGCCATGACAGTTTGGATGAGTTCTCTAGTTGAAATGTTGTCCCATGTTATCAAAAGAATCATATCCTCAGAAATGAATAATAAAATGCAAATTACCGTTACCTTTGGAGGAAGGTTGGTAAAGAGATGGAATTTGATTTAATATTTCATTATTCACTTGAAATTATATTTTCTATTGTAGTAAAATAGTCGCAACCATTCGTTAATAAAAATGACAACCACATAATTTCGGAAATCCTCCAGTTTCAAAAACTCACAATTTCGATTCGAGAGGTCCATATTGGAGAACCGACTAAACAGATTGAGATAGCCATGAAACAAAAATATGATAGGGCTCAGTCAGCTGTCTATTCCTTTCTAGCGGGAGCCTCCAATATTCCACCAATATTCCACCAACGCGCCCTCGCAGCCCTCACCCATCTCGGATGGACCCGGTCCATACTCGCGTCCTCCTCCTCCTCCAAGAGGAGTTGGCGTTCGCATGCACATATTTGGATCCTATTGTTAATCTTACATTCTGACACAACTTATGTGGAACGTGGCCTCTGACGAGTGTCATTTCGAATTCCGCCACTAGGATTGGAACGGCGCACGACGGTACGTCCGAGGACATATTTCTTGTTCCAGCTGGTGCTCCTTTTTTCTTTCTTTCTTTGCTCAGGTTTGCATTTTAGCTCAGTTCTTTAGTGACGTCCCAGTGGTGGACACACTTTTCTGCTTTGGCTAATCCTTTGTTGGTCATTACTTTTTTAAAAAAAATTAAGTTTGGACAATTAACTTGTCAAACGATTGTCCACCGCAGTGCACCATTACCCCGAAATGGATTACTCAGTAAACAGAGCGTTGAGAACCGAACACATTGCGCACAAGTTACAAAAAACTGGGTCATTTAACATACTGTATTTCAGAGTAGTTAACTATTTAAAATTTAAATTATATCAGCCGCTAAGATTGCCAATTTCTATAATCACTAAGTGATATTTTGGGGCTGGTGACCAACGCCACCCGACACATTCAGTTTCAATATTTGACCACCGATGGTCACCAGAGGCCACCAATTTTTACTTCACTCGTAGATGAGATTGTTTAAGTTGAAATATCATAAAGTTATAGTGAACATGTACGCAATCTCCACAACATTGCCTTTTATTATTTTATCGTGTTTGTCATTACAGGGTGTCTCGGATGCATCTGCAAGACCACCAAACGGTACATGACTGACACCTATGTTGCTGGCATCCACTTTCAATTCTCTGCATAAATATCAGCATGTTGCGCTTCTACGTGTCCTCATGAGAGTCCGGGTGTTTTCGCGAGCACTGATGGGTGCGTCAGGAAATGGTAAAGAATGGTTATTCTTTAGAATTACCATTCAGCATAGGCCGGACAACCCGCGAACAAAAAAAAGCTTCCCTTCATCGGTGCTCATTAAGAAGACAGCGCGTTGGGCAATATTAGATGGGGATCAAAGGCGCACACGAGGTCTCAGGAGAGAGGTGGGATGGGGTTGAAGGAGAGTGACGAATGCCACTATACTGCGATTCAAGGTGGTTCGTGCACTAGGCCTACAGTATTGTAGCGTGCTCGGATGCTTTCGTGCCAACAACGATAACGCCAAACAGTTCCCAGGGGCGCACTTTGTACTCAATAGATGCTATCGAACAAACTATAATCGTTCCATAGGCAAGCATGTTATTGGGGATGGAAGCGGAGGGAGCCGAGGCGGGGACTGGTGATCTTCGGTACTGAGGATGGGAGGTGATGGGATGAGAGGACACATGCGCCCGACAAAGAATAAAAAAACACGAAAGAAGGTTTTGCGACTGGTTCGGGTTCGTTCGGGTTCGTTCGGGTGAAGAGTTATGCGATTGAAGTGGTCGCCAGGGGGCGCTCTCGCACACTGTTAGTCCAATGTAACCAAACCAATAAAAACTCACAAACTGTCTGTTATGTCTGGGCAAGATTGATAATCGTTTATGACGTCCTTACAATGTTTCAATTACTAAGAGTATATTTTAAATTCGAAACTGAAAAAGATTTTCTGATCCTCTTCTCCTCGGCGTAGAAATAAAAGGGTAACCCCGATTGATTAACGGGTCGATTATAGGCAAAATCTATAGGAATGAATTAGAATTAGCAGCCGCAAATGAATGTAGGCGTCGGTCAAACGTTCACAATCGGTTTATTCGATATACGAAAATATTATCCAATCTAAAATGTGAATTCGTTGGAACTCACGAAACGCGAAATTGAACGCTTTCCTGCAGTACTGTACTGTTTTGTGTGATTGACGCATTTAAGGGGCAGCACGACACAGCAGCATAGCATCGGCGACCAGGACGAGATGAGCGCAGCTACCGATGTCTTTTGCGTACAAATTTAATTCGCAGAAGCACATAACATATCGTTACCATTGCATCACAAAATACAAAATATTGTTAAAATAATTTATAGATAAATGTAGACAAGCGGCTACATGTACACCTGTACGCCGTAGAAATGTCACCACTGAGAGATCCGATTAGATTATGAACCAGTTCACCTGTTCGAAAAAGATCTGACGGCTCTTAATTGCGCCATAACTGGAATACAGATTGCTGAACCAAGAAGTAAAGATTGATGCGCGATATTTTCGCTCTCATTTAACCAGCTTACCCGAAAGCCTTCCAATAGTTTTGTCTCAGACTTTGTTCTGGGAACGGAGGCTTACAGAAACGAATGAGAACGCTGATCTGCATTTAGTGATATAGCGGGCGAGACTAAACAGTAAAATAAAGATTAGTCTGTACCTGAAAAAACAACTTCCTCAGGCACTCTATGAGTCTCGAAACTTCGTAGCCCTGCAGAACGACTGTCCTCGGGTTCGATTCCCGGTTCTGGATGCGTTTATGACGAAATCAGGCGAAGACAATCCATCAAGCGAAGACAAATCTTCTACAATAACAATGCAGTTACAAAAGACACATGCACTCTTTCAGCTCAACCAATAGACCCCCCAAAACAAAAGTGTTAAATAATGTTATCTTCATTTTTAATTATTATTAAATTTTAGTTCTTCAAGATCATTGATTCGTATAAAATGAAAATCGCGATTAAAGTCGAATCTGATAGATTCGTCAGATATCTCCTCTGTTTTCGGATACAATTTTCTACGGAGAGAATCACACGAGAGAACAGACTCTGTATTTTGAGGTCGTAATAAAATAAAGCTCGACACCCACAACAAGATCATATGACTGTTACAAAACCACCAATGTGTCAAAGACGGAAATTTGAGACAGAATATAAGCAATTACAGTTGAAGACGTACGCGTATCTCGTTTCAGAAGTTTCGAATTTGCTCGCCCATTTTGTGACACAAAAAAAGAAAGATTGGTCATTTCCTGCCAACCACTTCTCTTCGTCTCCAAAGATGCTTTTGTTCAGAGTTTTTGTCGAGAATTGGGGTCCACCAAGGAGTTCTAGAACGTTGTCGGACACGTTGGTCTCCCTTCCAGACCAGTCCATGTATATACGATGACCATTCATTTGACGAGCACCTGACAGTTTCTGCCGAACAGCGCTCTCTTTCGGCGCACTCGGGCGCTCCCAATCATCGCGCAGGATCTGGTGTGATTCACGGAGAAGCTGGACAATGTCATGGACACCGCTCTATCAAAAATACCGAGACAGACGACAGGAGAGAGAGAGAGTGGTCGACACAGGGGGAGAAGGAGAACGGGAGAAAGATTTCGGTCCAGACGATGAACAAACAACGTGGGACCAGAAAAGCAGAGGCCTCACTGACTTGTTTAGATATATACTCGTATGTACATCGTATAGACGATGACCAAATATGACAAGGTCGTAACATTGATCGGGACACTGAGGGAGAGAGGAAGCCATGAGGCCTCCAACCTCCGAAATAAAATTGGTAAATCCAGATCCCTCTCCGACATAAGTGAGGGCCTCTGTTTATCGATTTTTCTAAATGGCATCAACAAAATGGAAGACTGTGTTCAGCGTCTAACGAGCATGGGTGCGTGTACATGAGCATATTGTTTGTAATTGCAAGAAAACGCGATAACTCATTTCATTATGCAAGTACATGTGGCGGGTAAAAATACGTCACCATGTTTGGATGGTGTCTATGGTATTTTTTGTGAATGACAACGTAACAGGAAAAATGCATTTAAATCAAGAATATCTTTAAACAATATAAGTATATAAGAGGCAAAGTCGTACTTGAAATATAATAAAATAAAATATTCATAATAATGCTGTCCCGGAGACAACCCCTATTTCATTATGAATCGTTATGAATTTATTATGAATATTTTATTTTATCAAGAATATCTTAATGCAAATGCTGATAAATGAAAAATTAAATACTGATAGATTTATTTTTAATATTTAATAGAAAATATTAGTGCACGATCAATAATACTAATCAGAACAATTTGAATCAGCAATAGCATGGCGTCCTCCTTTCACGTATCCCATTTCTTATGGTCTGATAAGTCTGTTGGAAGGGCGGGGAAACTCTTTCTTTCAAATTTTAGAAAGTAACGAAATTTTTCAACAGAATTGCAGCGAAGCAACTGTCGAAAAAGCTGGCAAAAAGTGCGAAAACCATCTCTCAGAGGAGTCGGCAATCTCTCACGTACGTTTTTCGTTTCGACTCCACATCTGTACGAGCCATCAGTAGGCACTCTCTCAAATAAAATTAATGCGTCTCGCTACAGAGAGCACACCAGCACCTGTCAGCAGCCGCTAGGTGGCTCACGGTGGGTGGGTTTTTAGGGTTTTTAGGGGGGGGGGGTGCCGCGGATAAAGGCGCGATCGAATCGAGCGCAGAAGCGCAACTGACGAAACGGATTTTATCTGTGTACCCCTCCCCCATAACCAAAAAAATATAATGGGAGTGGATAAACATAGGAAGGAGCAGCCTCGTCTTCCTCCAAGCTGATGTTCGCGACGATTTTTCTCCCCCTTCTTTTTTTTTTATTGAAGGTCCATGAATGTTTCATGTTTTTCGTGTCTGCGTGAACGTTTGGTGGCGAGCGCACCTACAATGCAAAATTCCCCTCTTCACATTCATAGACGTCCCTTTTAACATATAGATGGTCAGATTCTCTAGCCACGAAATGACGCGGGGCCCTACTCTGTTCGCCACCAAGAAATTCATAGAACATGACTTGGACGAGATCTGTTTAGACACAGTGTGCTGTTCTCTTTAAACGGATGATACACATCCGCATAAATTTCGTATCGTATTTGCTAATGCGAGCGAAATCCAATCGAGCATTTGTCCCTAAGGTTCTAAACAAATGATTTTCTTGGACTGATCTGAAATTCATTGTGCGCAATCCATAATTAAAAATGAAATCATGGAATGTGACAAGGTATCCAAAAAATATAATATGAAACTAATAATTTCGCCAAAAATTACTTATGAGAGAGACAGAATAAAGTAGTAATTATATGAGTTAATCAATTATAACACTTGCGCACACGCATATATTAAAATGCACATATTGATATTTTATTTTATATTATTGATGTTAATAAAGGGGAAAATTTAGAGGGTTTCCGAAAAGACGTTTACGCTGGTACGGACCCGATCCATCGCTCCCCATTTCATTTTTTAAAATGAGAAATCAATCTTACGTCCTCACAATCAAGACACCTAAGTCACAGAATCGATTTCCGACATCAGATTTTATTGTTTACTATTCTGGGAGGTTCTGGTGTCCGTGACAATATCCACTTTTTAGGGATTCCAAGGATCGGCAAGGAACTGAATAATTAAGTATAGATTTAATCTCTAATCCTATACCGTATTTTAATTATAATTGTACATTGGTAGGAGACGAGTGCAATTTCTGATAACATGGACGGCACAATTTTTATTTTATTTTATCGTCAATTTGTGTAATAATACGAATACACTAAATTTTATGAGGAATATGTGTTCGGTTTGTAATGGGTTCGCCATAACTGCATCCACTCCTTATTGAGCGCAAAAAGATTCTAGATTTAAGGTCTCGGATCCCAGGCGGCTCCCAGAACGGGGAATGCTGATGTGCCCACGTAGCAAGTGCGTTCATGCGAATGTTGGTACCCGTCATTGGAATCAACGATTTTCGACGCTTTCCACCTTAATTACCCACCCCGTAGCTTGTGGATCAAGAATATTCACGCGACTTGAGCATTTCACACACGAGCAACCCGGAATTAGACGCGATATATCACGCATTCCATTTTACTCGGGACCTGTTCGACTGCGCGTTATTCCGGGGACACACTCTCCAATGTACCAGTGACGTAACACTTCCTTCCTTAAGGAGGCATTGTACTAGAAATGTTAGATAACAAAAACGAAAACGAAAATAGCAATCCTGCCAAAATTCAGTGGCCATGTGCACTTCGTACTTATCAGCATCTCAGCCAGATCAATAAATTTAAGATTTTATTATGTGAAAGAAATAACTTCGTTTGTTCAGTCTTTTTAATTATCTTAGTCTATAGTTCGACTAAACAATAGAAATGAACTGTGAGGTAAGAGTGGAAAGTACATAATGTTTTTGTTGAAGTTGATTGAACCACTCATTTTTTAATGAGGAAGATTTTCTTAGAACGTCTGTATGAATTTTAATCAAGAACATGAAATTCGGGATAAACCGAACGAGTGGCGGACTCGTATTCGTCAAAATTAATAGTAAAATATTATAAAAATAATAGTAAAATATTATAAAAATAATAGTAAAATATTATTATAAACGTGTTCGTCTCTTTCGTTCGATCTGTCCCGAAGTTCATGTTCTCTCGACTAACACTTATTTTTTGTTTGATGCTCGATAATAGATTCTGCGTGTATCCCAAACTATATCGAATAAAATCAACCAACCTCTTCAATATTTCTCAACTTTCTGTTGCGGTTAGCATATGTCATTGGAACTTGACTGATTTGACCCAATTTTAGGATGAGGAAGAGGCGCACATAATTGACATTTCAAACAAGACTATATTACCGATAGCAAAAGTGACGATTACCGTCATTTTCTTTAATTCAGATCATGGATCGCATTTTTCAGCCGAGCGTCTCAGGAGGATATTCGCGGACTAAAAATTACACGATGCGCTAAATTGGATTATTACGATGATGTGTATAATTGCCTGTGCAAACAATTAGTCAAATACATGTATACGCTACACTCATGCAATGTGCACAGTGTTCGCGCGTAAAATGTAGGCCTAATGAAAACGACCAATAGGCAAATTGAGCGCCGCAATGAGGTTTACTAAATTAGTAAATTGCCTAGTTGCCGCAAATGAAGCCGCCCTTGTAAGCCAACATTTTTGATAATTCACGAACCAATCGCAAAAGATATCATCAGAAAAGATCGTCCAGCTGATTCGGTTTTCTTGGTGCAGTTGAATCGTTAAATGGAAGACACGGTGGTGGTGGTGGTGGTGGTGCATGTATAGTGGAGTCTCAGGAGGATTTTAATAAAAGGAAGTCTTGGTGAAAATCTACTTGATAAGTTGATCATTCGTCCGGGCGTTGGTCACGGTGGAAAAGGCCTATTTAATGTTCGTGATGCACTAACAAAAGAATTAGAATTGATTTTTAGGTGGGGGCGGTGGGTGGCGCGGTTAAGGGGGGTGAGGGGGTTGGGAACTGGGGGCCGCCACGATGGGCACACGGCCACAAAACCTTTACGGCTGACAGCGGACATAATGCGCGGACAATGCTTTGCTGGCGCTCGCCGCCCACTAAAGAAAACCGGAAATGTCCTCCGCGTCCTCTCTCTCTCTATCTTTCTCCAAGCGTTCGCCGGAGCCGGGCCGTCGTGCGCAGACGGAGGCAGGAGCGCCGCCGATCGAACAAGACCAACTTTTCAAAACCGCAAAAAAAAAAATAGTATCGATTTTTAGGTCGTTGGAGCAAAAGGCTGCCACCAGCGGAGAGGCCGCGGCATACAATAGGCGCCAATGGTGGGTGGGGGGGAATTGCAAACCATCAGATAAATTCGCGTGTCTAATGTAAATGTGGACGCGTATTTTGAAAATTGCAATGTTCGCGGGTCGTATCGGATAACCGAGGCACGGTAAATATAGAAGACGCTTCCACCACCAGGGAATTCTTCACAAAAAATACATACAGTTAACAAGTAATGTCTTTTTGGATGGCTTTCAGTCCAACTAGCGGTAAAAGAAATAGTAGGTCTACTTGCAATTCGTTGTATTTCTCCTAACATAAATTATACCCCATGTCATTGCATACCAAATTAAGGAAGCTACTGTGTTTCCGTGTTCGGAGGGAAAGGGGTGGGAGCAAAGTCGCAGCATTGACCAGGTGAATAATGGATGAGTGTGGCATATTGGTTGTTTGCTTTGTTGGTTTGATTGTGGGTTTTACCTGCTAATTGGTATTTGAAATTAAATGGTTGGCTCGTCAAAGAATGTAACACTTTCGTGTGGAATTAGATAAGATTTTAATTATTAGTGTTCATTTTTTACCGTTGGCTTAGGTGTCCAATCGATAAAATCGATCAGATCTGATGTAACGAATTCAAAATGACCGACCAATTGGGAAATTCAGATTAAGTAGTTCACGTCAGACAACAAGAACGATCGTTTCGATTGTGATGCCGATCACTTGATGTGGTGACGTCACTTTTGATGTGATGTTGTCCCATCAACTCATCTCAAGTCAGAGTGGCGTCGTCATGTCGAAATAGATATATCGCCCATTGCCTAGTATTTGACAACATTTTTTTTTTACAAACGTATTCTCTGAGTTCTGGTTTCGTATGAGCGGCCCTCTTACCAAACAAGGTTGCCGCCAGGTCATACAAACAACGACGACGACAATGCGAGTGCGTGGGTCTACATACAAAAAGCACATATATCTATGTGGGCTGTGGACATCCACAATTTCGTGGTTCAATCGCTTATAGAAGCGTTTTATATATTACCGACAGTGTGACGATTCCACTGTTTTTATCATCCGATAAAAAAGGCCGGGTCGGCGTGGAGGCAGGGGGGAGGTCCATTACATTATGTCGATAATATGTAAGAAAATTTGTGGTGAGCTAGGGGTTTTTTTTCTCGTGTCGACGTTGCTGACGACACAGCGAGCGGGTCGTGGTCGACAGACCCGATCACACCTTATGGGCTTCATGTGGATTGCGGGTCAGTTGGATGACCGTCGGCAACGGGTCTGAATTAATCGAGCTATCAGGACTGATGTCTACAGGTTTAGTGAAAGAGAGACAGCCCGGTTTTTTATAGTAATCTTGGTTTAATCCTATGATTTTTTGTGTCAATAGCTTTTCTTAGACGTTTGTCGTCAGTTGAATCGCTTTCAAAAACGTTTAAGATTGAAAAAATACAAACGTCTGTCAATTTCAAAAATTCATGTTTCAAACTTGTTAGCAATTATAATTTTATTTTCATTTTTTAAGTGAATATTTGTAAATTAGAAAATAATTTTATTAATAGAAGGCCGCCAAATGTACATCTGATGTCATTCCAAGTTCTGGTGTCAAACGTCGTAATCGAATTCGTTAGAGCTCATGAAGAATAAATGGGCGATATTCCTACATTTCCGGTTAGTGATGATGGTCGGGTCCATCGAATTTGACCCGAATTCAGTAAGCTATTTTCGTCATGTTCGAATATTAGGTATAGATAGATGACTTATAATTCTCATGAGAACCCCGCAAAAAATGGACATTCGGATCTTTCCGATCCATATTTCACGTTTCAGAAGATAAAGTACAGGTCTATATACTATTCTTGCAAATCGAATTTGAAGTTCCCGTAAGAATTCTTCCAGAACTGAAATTCTGTGACCATATCTGCCATCCCTGTTCGATTCGGGGGCAGAAAAGCTTGTCAAAAAGAATCGAATATTCTTTTTTCAGAGTCGCTCGTTATGTTCAAATTTGGTCTCAGGATGATAAAACATTCGTATGATGGTGCGACAAAAAATGGCGGGTGTAGAGGGAGGAGGAGAGGAGGGTGTCGACCGGCATTTGGCGCTGGCGAATGTGTAACGACATGATGAAGATCGCAATAAGCGACGTGATTTATGGGCGTCCGACTCCGGGACCGGTGATCGCGACCAACGATGGGTGGGGCACTTGGGCAGGGAGGACGAAGTGGGCTCGAAAGTGCCGTCAAGAGAAATATTTCTGTCGGCCGCTGGTCCCAAACATCCGCTACTAATTTGTATTGAAAAGTTTGAATGAAAAATTACGTCTCCATCTTGATAGCAGATTCATGGATGCAATTCATCGTTGTAAGAAGCTCCAGGAGTAAGATGGCGTTCACCTGTACAGAGATTTCAAATGCATGCGAACGAAATCGTTGCTCCTACCTTTACATGTTTATCTAATAAATGTTGTGACTTCGAAATAAAATCTAATTTCTATTACCGTTTGGCAAATGCTTCGTTGAATGAAGTTTATTCTTAGCATGTGGTCAATCGCGAAATTGCAAATAAAACTGTTTGTTTGCTTATTATACAGTTCTGTAATCAATGTTATTCAATGCTTATCGTCTCTATTCATTTACGTTGATTTGTATTTTGGGAGAAAAAGTGGAATGAATGGATAGAAAATGGGAAATGTGGAATGGATATAAAGGAGGAAATGCTTGACGCATTCTCTGCATAGATGGCGCCGCGATCGCGCGACATTCCGACTCGCCCCAACCCCTTCGCACTTCCCGTTTTCGACAAGCCACGGCAACCGCCATATCATCTATCAATCTGACACTCCGCATGAAAGCGTCCGAACGGGGGGGTTATTTGGCGACAGACATGTATATTCGCCATTTTAAAAACAGTTTACCTCCGGTGTCAAATCCGCGCCGCTCACTCATCAATAAGAGCGGGTGGCGCTGGTATAAAGCCAACGAGAGACCGAGAGACCATTCTCTGCGGTGACCGCTATATGGTTTCGTCACCGCGCATTTAATGATGCATCTGACCTTTGACCTTACCACAGACCGATGGAATATATACACCCAAATTCAGAAGAAAACAATGATTGCACAATTGCTTGTGGTGACATCAAGCAGCGTCTAAGTGCACTGTACTCCATATTTTGGTGCTCGAAGAGGACACCTAGCGATAGCAATTATAAATGTCAATTTGAACACATAACTTAACTGATACGGTCTAAATTTCCATTTTTGATGTTCTTTTGATGACACCGTAAAATAATATTAATAGTTTTTAATCGAAACTATTCCGATATCAGTTTTGGCCAAACTTCCAGAATGTATTTTTCTGCTAACTCTATTTGAGTGAATGTGTACATATCTCTTCTAATCTTTAGTCTAGAGAAGCTGGTGGGTAAGCTGGTGGAGAGTATTTGGTCCGGGTCATCCGTTTGTGGACGAGAGGGTGTGGCTAAGGTCAGTTGGTTGTGAAGGCTGACGTGAAGATCTTGGTGGGGAAAAAACTGGACAAAAAAATTTAATAGAAAGGGTTGACAGAAAGAATTCTGCGGCTACGAGAACGTTAGAAGGAAAATATATAAAATAAAAAATGGCTGCTGCGATGGTGAAATGGGACACCAGATTTGCAGTCGATGCAGAACGAAGAGATATGTAATGGATTGCGCTTAAAAGTCATACAACTAAGGAATATTAACAAGGTGGCGTTAAATATAGATATATTTTCCAGAACTTCAAAACTTCCCAGAAAGACACGATTAAAATTTTATTTGCATACTCTGGTACTACAGGTATAGGAACAGGTATTGAATACATCCGAATTCTACATCATTTATTCTATGTGATATTATGACAGAAAGCTTTTTTAGAGTCTTCTCAGGTGCCGTTTGCATTTAAAAAATACTAATCTTCTCCTCAATACCAATTTTCATGACATGAGTATTATAATTGGCATAGGTTGCCTTGACCATAAGGCCGGTATTCTAACCTTTACAGCTCAATGGTCTCTGCGTGGGGGTTTTGTGGGTAAGGCGGCGGATAACGATGCTTCGGGTCGCGGAAAAGATATTGCCGACGACGCGCTCCACTGCCGTTTTGACCGTTTGTCAGTTATTTGCTCGCCCACGGACGTGACCACGCGCAAAGGGTCGTCAAATTGATCGGTCAAGTTTTTCGGATTCGATCGGGGGTTGGCGGCGTCGCCAATGGTCGCTCCCATTCTCGGTCGGAAGGAACTACTGAGACCGTTTGTTGTGCTCTTTGTTTTTGTCTTCTTGATTTAAGACACGCCCTCGGACTAGCCACGAAGGGTACACACTTTCATTTGGCCCATCATAAGAAAAATCTCCGCGGTCGTTACGGTAAAGATAAGGTCCGTGACAAAAAAGTACCATTATTCCTAGAGGCAAAATTTCCATGAAACAAAATTCCTTGTAACAAGGTCATCAAAATTCTAATCTAATGACGTTATAGTCATTTGATGAAAGCGTAATTTTATGTATATCATTTGAGAGACTACAAAAAGACCGAAAGTTATTCTTAATTTTTCAATGTAATTGGAAAATGTTGCAGTCATTTGCATTCTTTGGTCTCAGGGGCATCAATAACAGCTCGATCGTGCTCTTCGATTCGATTTTCGCTGTGTCCGACATGTGAAAGAAGAAGGGAGCGTTGAAGGAATGAAATCGAATCCCTGGCGGAGCGACAATAGAAGAAACTGCTGCGACGCACATAGTTCTGTTGACGGATAAACAAATGGCTCAAATAATGGGCGATTGAGCGAGTCATCGGTCACTATTTCTATTTGTTTGTTTGCAACCCGGAAGCGATTCGGTGTCGACCGTATCGTGGTTGTTGAAATTAAAACAAATAGGCGACAATTTTGTTTCATGTCTTGAGGGATCGGTGAAATCCCAATGACAAAAAACAATTCACCGTTTCACCGTCTAAATTTGAAAGGTACTCAAGAGTTGCCAAAGGAATTGTCTAGTCATCCGAAATGTTGTTAAATTGGATAGCGCCGGTGTCTAACACGAAGCTCCACATCGGGGGGAGCTTTTACGAAGCGTACGTTGAAAGCCCATAAAGGGCGTCGGGAAAGAACTTTCCACACCAATGTTACGACGCAAATTTCAACGTGATTTAAAAACAAATTTGTGAATGCCACAGGATTCAGAAACAAGTTGCATAGTTTTATTTTTGCTGTCTATTAAAATTTAAAAATAAGAGAATCGCAAAGTGCCTATTCAGTTAATTAATTCAGTTACAAAATAAAATTGAATCTTATTTCCAACTAGTTGACTATATTAATAACTGGTTGAAAATATGTCCAATAGTAAAAGACAATTTAATGAGATTGAATTTTATTTTGTAACTAAATTTCAAACTAATGAAGAGACGTATTTAATAATTATGAAATGAAACTCAAAGAAGAAATCCCAAAAATATTAATGAAATGATTATTCATTCATATTATTACTCTATTTTTTTTAACTCTATATTTTTCGCAATTACCAGTTCTAATTAAAATAATAGTAAAATATTATTATAAAAGCGAACTCGCCACTCGGTTCGTCTCCTTCATTCGGCCTGTCCCGAATTCATCATTTAATATATATATTAATGAAATGCTGAACAATTTTATATCATACACCTGGTAGGAAGTAACTTTATTACACATTTTTTCTTTCCTAGAAGAGAATTTAATGCCTTGAAAAAAAACGTGAAGTGAGCAAAAGTAACGAATAATTAACGAGAGTTTCTGTTCAAGATAAATATCGAGTTTACATAGGAGTAACTTCAGGCTCTTCCAATTTCATTTCCGCAAGCCACGACAAGAACCGCAGTTGCCACATGACTAAAAGTACAAGTAGATAAAGTTTGAAATCAGATCTTGTCAATATACGACGTTACCAAATTTGGCGACGAAAATGTTCGCCCACCAACCGCCGCGTCAGAACACCACAGCAATTAAAACAGCAACGCGACAAACCAGTCGTAGATTCGATGGCCTCTCGCTTCGAACCTTCGGGAACGCCGGCAGATTCGAACTTTGTCGAGCGAAAAAATACAGGAGGAGAATTACGGTCGGGGGGTGGGGACGGGTCCCTGGTGCAATGAATTTAGGCTTGTTGTTGAAACCCCCTGCAGCAATATCAATAACTCTCTCAACCTCCATCCTCCCGGGCTTCCTCGCGCAGAGATATAGGTCCTCCCGCCCCCACACACCCCAACCCCACCACCCTCTCACAAACGAAGTGCATGTACCAAGCGATCCGAGCCCGAGCTGCGCGGTTAGTGTTGGATCGTTCCACAACGACTGTGTATCCAGGAAAAAGGAAACGTGAAGAGGCTAGATGGACGGATAGCCCGATTCCGTTATAAATCACATTAAGGGACACGGGCGGGGAGTGCAGCGGGTTTGGGTGGGGCGCGACGGAATTAGTTTCGCGAGCTCGCCGACGGCGGCGCTACGGACAACAACAGCAAGTAGCTGAACAGGCAAGGAATGGGAACGGGAGAGAGAGAGAGAGCGGAGGGGATACGCGCTTCAGAGCCCGCACAGACAACACTCGGGCTTATTAGTACTTCTACCCCGCCAAACATGCACTCCTGTTGGTAAATACCAGCTACTGTAGTGTGTGTGAGGCGCGCGAGTTGATGGAAAAAGGGTAGCCATATGGGCGGAGGGACGCATGCGAGACACCCTCGCCCACGACATTAATACGATAAAGTATCGAACCGAATTAGGGCCACCTGTAGTTTGTGTATTTTTATGTCAGTTTCGTCAATGCAACACGTAGACATGAATACAATAATTATTTTTATAAAATCTATTTTTCTTTTGACGTAGAACTAAGTCTTACTCTTCAACAGATAAGGAGGGAAGTTGGGAAATTGACATGTCACGAAAGCATTATTCTTGCCAGGAGAACAAGTCACCATTAGTTACCTAATAAAACATTCATAATAAATTCATAATGAAATAGGGGTTGTCTCCGGGACAGCACCGGACGTTACCTAAGTTACAGGGTGGCCCTAAAAAATGTTTCGCTAGAAATTTGATCATGAAATTGTAAATCTTTAATTTATTTGATTATAATTTGGCACACAGGTTGGTCTTTCCTTTCTTTATGAATTGACCTCGAGTGAAAAGTGAATGAAAATTAAATTACGGTAATTTACGGTACTAGGACTTTAGAAACATTTTTCTAAAGTCCTGGTGAAACATTTCAATATTCAATAAAGTTTGGAAACAAATAAAAATTGTAATCTGTCAATAACTCCCTGTCGCTTCCACCCATGAATGTTCCCGGTCCAGCGAACTAAACCAATAAACCCGCAAACCTTTACTCCGGCACTTATCCTAAGTAATCGAAATTGTCCGCGGTGTGTGAGACCGATGCGCACCCTACGGGCGAATAGGGCGCAATGCAGGCGCGACACGAGTTGACATCCCGCGAGAGGCGCGCCGTGCTAACGGATTGTCGATGCGTGGACTTGTGGAATACCGGGGAACGAGGGAGGGATGGGAGGGGTGCAGAATCCTCGCTTTTAGTTGGGATAGAAATGTTGATGACACGAGGGGAGGGCTAGAGAGACACAGAGCGAGATAAACAAACGGTGCGGCGTTCGCCTTTCCCCCGCGGAAAATAGGATACGCTGACGTGATGGTGGCGAACTACATGTAGATGTTGGAGGCTCTCGTCTCCACCACCGAGCGATCTACTTCCACTACTACTACCCGTTGGAATTCTGGGGGCGAAAGACGCCCCACGAATGGCGAATTGATCGGGGGGCGCGGTTTCGCCATCTACGCCGGGGACACGCAAAAAAACCAGACGGGGGCAATATGAGCGTGCGGTACAGGGTGCTTCGCTAATTGATTCTCTAATAGCCTTCAAGTTGGTTGATGAATTTCAATTGTGCTTGAGATTGGGGGAAATGGTCCTTTCGGATCGTGTTCATACTAAAACATTTGTGCCGTCCTGTAGCCTTTATAACCAACTCTACAGAAAGCTCCCCCAGGCTGAGCTTCGTGTAAG
>JAQGBY010004303.1:0-16923 GCA_034698785.1 Mycogona germanica | reverse complement strand
GTAATTGAGATGATGCCCGCAATTCCGAGAATTTTGTTCTCTTGTATTATTTTAATTTTGATTTGCGCGTGTGGTTTGCGCGTACCGGCGATGGTGTTGGCAATGCCTAACGTTGGCTGTTGGGTGTAAAAACTGGCTGTTGCAGCGTTTTTACACCTGGTTAAAAACAGGCCGAACGTTACAGATAGATGAATATGTCACGATTGGTGGTGACAAGGTTCAGTAGGATAGACGCGAGCAGGGAAGTTATGGCGCAAAACTTAAAAAAAGTAAAAGTGGATTGCACTGTACTGTGAATAGTTGTGGATATTTTTAAATGTTGATTAAAATGAGAGAGGAGTGGAAGCGATATTGTGGATTAATAGAATGTGGATCACTTTGAACAAATGCATGTTTTTAATATTGATCTTGAATATATTTTTACTTCGTAGGAGCGCAGTGGTGGATCTAGAAGGTTGGACAGTTATCAGGTAACAAGGGAATGATTTAGAGACTAAACGATTGCAAAAATAAATCAAGTTTTTATTTTTGGCGCTTATCATTTAAGAGTACACTTTGACAAAATAACGTAACTGGCTTTTTAGGGCAACGAGTAAACTTTCCAATAGTAAAAAGTAACTTTTTATCCAAGTTATATTTGGGATGAGGCAAAGAACATAAAAATGTAGATTTGTCAACAGTAGGACTGGTGAGTTAAACACTGACAAATATCAACAACATGAACACTTTAGGGATATCACAAAAATGGGAATGACCCTTTGGCACTTGAATCACTAAAAGATTGCTCTTAATAAAAACTAGAAAAATACAAAGGTTCCTGGAAGCAGGAAAACTTGAAATGGGCCTCTTGGGCAACAAGAATAAACTTTTTTCTTTAAGATAGGAACTTTGAAATTGAAGGTGTAGATTTAGGCCTACAGACTAACGAGAAAATAACCGCAGATCTCTTCTGACTTTGTTCTCTTCCCTTAGACGGACACTACTAAAGGGAAGCACCTTGAATGCTCTTCATTCGATCTCTCTGGTAAGTTCTATAAAGGTAAAATAAATGTTATTAAGTTTCTGTTGTCAGAACTGTTTTAGTTTTTTTAACTTTAAAGATTTAGGTCGTAGACGTAAGTTATAAGGATTTATCTTAGGTCCGGTCTAGAAGTTAGTCAGTAAGAGATTTGTCTCAGTTTCATTCTGTAGTCCATTTTTCTGTGGTCAGTCAGTCGTAGTATGAGTCAAAAACAAACAATGAATAAAAGCCATATTAACTTGCACATACATTTTTAAAGAAAAAAACATACCATGGCTACAAGCTATTCTGATCCTTAGGGGGGAATGGGGGCTTAAGGCTCCGATGAAAATAATATTTCTCACTAGAGAAATATTAGAGAAATAAACATAGGCTAATTCTATGTTTGCTGGACTTAAGGTCTTAAACAATTTTAAAACACAGCAAAATTAGCTGGATTAGTAAAAAGGCAAGCTGGATACTCACAACCTTGTTGACTGGATCAGGATAACTAATAGCAAACTATTTAAAAACTACAACTGTCGATAAAAGACACAACTGGGACGATACTGGTGGCTTTGTTGAAACTGCTGCTGATGTAACCGGGCTCCTGGGACGGGACAATGTCAGACCGGCCGCTGGAACAGTGGTTAATTTCTCAGGAAAACAGAATACCTTTTTACTGAGAGGATCTCCACTATTTATACCACTTTCCCCTGCCTGTCTGGCTCATCAGATCCCAAGAGCAGGGTAGAATTCCTGGAATTTTGACAGAGTCACAATTCCAAGAATTTTGACAGAAAACTCAAAAACATGACATCGACCAATCACTTGCACTTCTCACACTTGATTTCTCTTTTTCCACCTGTAGGGGTGAAGATTTGGATTTTTCCCCGAATTTTGTTGGTTGGTTCTTATTGGTTGGTGGAGAAGAAAGGTTGAAAAGGTGCTGTGTTTTTATTGGAGAATAAAAAGCATTTTTCCAGGAACTGAAATGTTTTAGTATCTTCATTTATTCCTGGAATTTGGAGGGGGGATTTCCCATAGGTACATGAGCTCAGTCTGTCCTGTGACCGGTTTATTCTCAATCTCAATTCTGGGAATTCTGTAAACAGAATTCCTGGAAATGAGATTTTTACTACTCCGATCACAGGTGAATACTTTCGTTTTTCAGACTTAATTGCCCCCTGTGTTTTTCTTGGAAAAAGGTGACCAATTCTCAAAAAGAGAGATCGTCCAATGACATTCGAGATGATGCTAGCGATTCTAGGAATTTTGTTCTCTTGTATTATTTTAGTTTTGATTTGCGCGTGTGGTTTGCGCGTACCGGCGATGGTGTTGGCAATGCCTAACGTTGGCTGTTGGGTGTAAAAACTGGCTGTTGCAGCGTTTTTACACCTGGTTAAAACAGGCCGAACGTTACAAATATTTCATCCTAAATGATAAACGCAGCCGGAGTGCCTGATGAGTGTGCTTATTGCAAGGGAACAAAAATAATGTAAACAAAATAATGGTGCTGCCGTCTATCGGCAGAGAGATAAACTGGACAAGCTCGCAGGGGATTCTGGCTCGCGGCTCTGCGCTTCTTAGTTTCCTCTCTTGTCGATAGACGGCGATAATTTCCGATTAATCAGCGAACGACATGAATCGTTGTGAAAACTAGGAGACCCCTCAAAAATAACCCATATCCGGATAACCTCGGGAGCTTTTTATCATCAAAATAATGGCCAAGGCTGAAGCATGCACATTTTGTTAAGGTGGTACGAATATACAACGCGTTTCAAGCAATCCAAACCAGATTGTCCGATGCGCACAAATAACTTTTGCATTCACATTTAGCTATTTGATTCGGATTAAGAGAAGGTGCGTTAAGATGATCTAACAGGAACACAGCGCATGAATGTGGGAATTTGAGAGCGAGCCAATCTCGTTCTGAATCACGAACCCATATGTGAACATTACTTACTTTTAATGGCAAGATGGACGACAAAAGTGGGATTGTTTTGTTGACAGAAAACAATCAGCCGGCTCCTTTACCAATTCCCGCAACTCCTGCAGGATTAGAAGCCCTTTATAAAGCATGTCGTCGTGTTTACCGGGATCAACCGAACCCGCTACAGGTATCGGCGTTGTTGAAATATTGGTGAGTATTCGTCGTCTCATTTGAGCCTAATACAACTGCACCGTTGTAAACGGAAATACAGGGTTATGAAGTAATTTGGTGGTAGGTACATCGATGCCTACCACCAAAGCTCTAACCCTAGAAAGATCCTCTATTACAATCCTCTCAACAACAATTCTTTCTTTACCTCACTGACAAAATGAAATCTAGCCCCAAATTTTTCTGGCGTTATTCCAAGGGGACATCTTCCGGTCATACCCCATTCCGGCCACCAGTTCGGATTCCGGAAAGGTGCCTCCTGTGAACTCCTTCTTGACCTTCAAAATTATGTCATCTCCTCCATGGAAAACCAGAAACAGGATGACATGATTTCTATCGATCTGGCCAAAGCTTTCGACACTGTTGACCACCGTCTCATGCTTCACCAGCTCCCCAAATACGGCATCTCAAATCCTCTTCTGGACTGCAGCCTTTCTCTCCAATCGCCTCCTCGATCCAATCGAGTTGCCTTAGAAGCCTCTTTTTCTCATCAAGCCCCTGTTCTCTCAGGTGCCCCCCAAGGATCTGTCATTGCCCCTCTTCTCTACTGCCAATACTTTAATGACTCCTGAGATGGAAGTTCCTCTCACTTCCTTTACGCAGATGACACTATCCTGATCCGCTTCGTCTCACTCTCCAATCTGACCTCGACCTGTTCCTTGCTTGGTGTGACACCTGGCTGCTCCAGGTCAACTATAAGAAGACCTTTAGTATGTCGATCATCCGTAAACACCCATCAACCAATCCACTTTCTGCTTCATGACCGATGGTCAACCATTGGCCAAAGTCTCCACCCTCAAGTCCCTTGGTGTCCTGCTTGAGTCACGTTGGTCATGGGCACCCACATTTTTTTAATATCACAACAGGAGTTTCTGTTCCCCTCTTGGTGCTTAGGCACTATGTGAAGGGCACAATTGCAGCATTGCCGACATCACCAGGCGAGCTGACCGTTGATTGAGTTTCTCTTGTTCTGTCCTTCGCTCTACTGATCCCTCCTGCCGCCTCACTGCTTACTACACCCTTGTGCGTCCCACACTAGAGTATGCTACCAGCTAAACCTTGTCGGCCACTTAGCGCCACTTACCCAAAAAGCGCAACCGGACATATCCTGCGTGACTACAGCCATAACTCATGCATCACTCAGGCAGTCATGGATCTCAAGCTTCCGCTCCTTACCACCAGGAGAAAAGAATATTGACTCCAACTCCTCTTTTTCATCGTACGTCATCTCGCTACCCTTGCCTCTATCATTTCAAGAAAATTAAATATTTCAAGCAGGACATTGTGGTCATTTGTCAACGAAGAAATATTTCTTTTCATCGTACATGAATGATTTAATCTTCCTGTAATATTCCCACTTTGTGATCCTTTCGCTAAATCATACTGTGTTTAGTAGTAGAAGTTCTAGTGAAGTAGGTCCTGATAATTTTGTGCTGGACATGATTTGAATCTGCAAAACTGATGCATTGCGTAATGAAAGTGGTCCTTTGTGTAATGAGCCATAATCTAAGAATTGTATATAATGGTCCATATTCGAGTGTTCCATTAGATTTTAGATTAGATTATCGACGCGCCGTGGCATTATGGCGATTTCCGTAGGTGTGGGGAAGAGATAGATGACAGTTTTGTTATATAGGCACTTATTTTGACACTTATGAACAAGATTACTTTTTCAAACATCCTTTTGTCGTTCATTAAACAATTTAACTAATCCGAATCCTATTCCCGATTAATATAACTAATGGCTTGTTTTGTGCAGGACATCCGAAATGATATGTTCGATCAAAGGATCAAGTTTAATTTTTTCTCATTTTGTCTGGTCCTACATTGGTTATTGTTTTCTTTTTTTACAGGCTGGGTGGACCCGACCCGTTGGACTACATTAGCATGTACTCTAGTGACGGTGACCCGGCCAAGGGTATCCCGCCCCACTGGCACTACATCAGTTTCGGGCTATCCGACCTGCACGGCGATGGTCGAGTGCATCAGTGAGTTCTTCGTCGTGGTCTGCTGCATCCTGAAAATTCGGAAATTTTTCGTTGTGGAGAGGAAGAGAGGGGCAATTTAAAAATAATCGCACGTACCAATTTAAAAATCCCGATTTTTGATTGAAGTTATGCGGTATTTTTTGTTCCTAAAAATATTTAATAGTGCGTTCAAAATGTCACCATCATAAATTAAATGGTTGTGCAAACGCCAAGGCTATCTAAATATTTTTGATGACTATTTGATGTTTTCCAAATTAACCAATTAAAACCAGGAATCCTGTTTTTTTAGACATGCAACGAAATTAAGAAATTTCTTCTTTATTCATAGCCAATCTGTCTTGTTCCTATTTTTAAAATTTATTTGTTGTTTCCATTCACTGTCGTCACTGCACTACAGGATGTTCTGTATCCCGCTTGGTGCTTAGGCACTATGGCGAGAGGCACATTTTCACAAGTACCCAGGGATCGAATATTCGAGAGCTCGCATCGGGATTTGAACCCGGGACCGCCGAGCCTCATTCAGTAAAAATCAGTGCATCCTCTGTTAAAAGTCAGAAATCGCATCCCTCAGAAGTTGTTCCTTGCTTTTCAACGTATCTTGTCTCATTCACTTCATTTATAGGCGATAATGTAAAGTGAGAACCTAAATCAATTATTTCTGGGCCCTTGAGGGTAGACTGGAAGGCCGCATGGTGTTGGCAAATACAATTAAGATTTTTAAGATAAGACTGGGTAATGGGTTATTTTTGATGCACTGTTTTTGCATAAAGGCATGTGAAGTGGTGCACTTCAAGTAGTGGTTGAAATATATTCTAATTTTTTGTTTTGATTATCTCCTAAAGAGTGACTGGAAGTGACACGCCCAGCGGCTTCGGCATGGAGCTGACTTTCCGGCTGAAACGCGAGCCGGAGGAGACCGCACCGCCCACCTGGCCGGCGGCCGTCATGCAGGCGCTAGCCAAGTATGTGTTTCAGTCGGAGAACGTGCTGTACGCTGGCGACCACGTGTCCTGGCACTGCTCGCTGGACAACAGCGAGTCGCGCGTCCAACACATGCTCATGATGGCCGACCCGCAGCTGGGCTCAGTGCAGACGCCCTACGGATCGGTCAACTTCATCCAGGTAAGCCATTTTTTTTGGACATAAGAGTCGCTAAAAAATAGTCTAGTAACATTGAAACTAGAAAATATCAAGCTCATTGGTTTCACGGCTAGCCCTGCAAAATTGACTGCAGGAAAGATGGTAGCCCCAATGTTCTATTGATACTTGAACTGTCACTTGTTATTTAATACAGGTGTAGGACGTTAATTAAATCTCTGATCTTTGTATTACAAGAAGGTAACGCGTAGCCAGCGAATTCATTTTTTCTAATTCTTTTGTTAGATTGTTGGTGTTTGTGCCGAGGAACTACAAGCTACACAGCACTGGAATGGACCGGGAGTCATCGAACTCATGAAAACAGTGTCTGGGTGAGCAACCCTTTTAATGATGTAGTTTTAATTCTTAAAGCAGTGTATCAGCGTTCCAAATATTCGTAAACCATTGTCGAAAAATTATTGAAAATTTGTTTTGAACTCGGCAAGAGCATAAGATTTGGGTGATGGCTATTACAGGCTGCACCTTTTTTTTTTTTTTTTTTAACGTCGCCTCAAAAAACATGTTACAACATTTTGCATCATAATAAAATTAGAAGCACTGGCGACGCGAAGAATCATGGGCCCTTTTATCTTAATTGATTGACCTTAATATAACCACACTCGAAAAATACGTAAAAGTCGACGATGAATGTAAAACATAGAAGAACAAATACGGGACGGAAACCATGGATATAGAAAAATATATAAACTAATTTGTGAAACATTTATTTAAAGACATCACCCTTTAGCATCGTCATAACCCAAACAATTAGAAAAAATTAAGATTTCGAGACCATTCTACAGGAAAGTCGGGAGTTGCCTTGTTTTCCTTCATCATTCGCATTTATGGTGATTCTGCTAATACGCAATTCCGTAATTCTTGGTTTCCAATTATGTAATAGTTCCTCGCCGCAAGATTGGCCAAACTATTTTAATGAGATTTTCTATGGAGCAGAACTTGAAATTATCCTTCATCTTTTTGACACGCAGGGCCGGCAGCGAATGGCTGGTGACTGACATGCGCCGTGGCGAGTCTATCTTCGAGCTGGATCCGCTGGTTCAAGAGGCCCTCGATCTGGGCATCGAGACTGAGGGATCCAATCTGAGTGGGGTCAGCGCCCGCTGCGCCTGGATTGATGGCAGCGGAATGCTCGGTGCTGCGTTGGATGGCAGGATGCCTGATCCGCTGCGGCCGTCGTCAGAATCTGACTACTCGCCGCACCTGCCCTGTATCTCCAAATTGGGTGAGTCTGTGCGACGTCTTCAAATTAGGTGATCAGTTTCGGTATGGAAGCATGTAACTCAACGGCAAGCATGTTTTATGCAATACAAATTAGTAGGGCCCTTAGAAATTGTTTCAATAATGGGAGGGCCTGAAACTTTCGCGTCAAGGGAATATTACGTGGAAGATTGTTATATCTTGACGTTGAGGAAAAAAAAATTTCTATCCCAAATCGTGCATTCGTAAAGTTGAAATTTTTATCTGCGATTATGCCCACAGAGACTGAAGAAATCAAAAATGTTCTGAAGAAAGGATTAGTGAACGGAAAGCCGATTTTGCCGCCCATCAGTAACAACAGGAACTGCACGTAAGCCGCTCTTTTTAAGTAATTTAAAACACCGAATTTACAGTGTTCACTCCAAATTCGCCATAATGAACCATGCGTTTCGCGTCGACATCTGCCATGCAGCAACGACACCAACTCGAGGAAGGAATCTTACGACAGCAACGCTAGCAGCGACACGGGGACGTGCGCGGAACTTCTGCGCGTGCGCACCCTGGACACCGTCCACGTGACGCTCAACTTGGAGGCAGGCTCTCTTCTGCCGTTGGCAATCAGGTGAGAGACGATAGCCTCGGACAGAAAAAGAGGACCGCATGGTATGGTCGGCACGACTGGCGATATTCACAATGTGGGGAGCCCATGACCAGCTTGAGTCAAACGGTACACCGGGGGATTTGAAGATGGAGACTTTGGCTAAAGGGGAGGCATTAGCCATTTAAGGATATTTGGATTTTCTTATTGCTTTATCTGCTATCAAGCTGTGTTATCGCATGTTGAAGACCCTGTCACACGTATGACCTTTTGGCTTGAAAGATCTAAATTGTCATTGAAATTGTAGGAAAGCGATCTTTCGAGATCGCAGGCTCTATCTTCAAGTTCAGGTCACGTGCCCGAATGTTCTGAAAAGTACAACGCAAATTATTGAGCACATTCGAAATCGTAAGCACACTTGAATCTAATCAAGTTTATACTACCAGCGCCTTCTGCCGATCTGTCGTTAAAACACGTCGAAATAATACTTTCGTAAAACACTTACGTTACACTCATTACTTACTTTACTTACGTTATACTTGAGCTCATTTATGATGGGCGAATTGTTATTCGAGAATGAACAATAATATCTTGTCACACCGACTTTGTTCAGTGTATAAACGCGCCCTGCTCGAGCACGCTTGGATCAAGTATGCTTGGCACGTGAAATGAAGCTACTTTAATCAAAAGAAAATGACTAAATTATGCTCTAGTTGCACGTTCCAAGCATGATTGAGCAGGGTGCGTTTTTACACTGAACAAAGTCGGCGTGTACTGAAGTGTACTTCAGTGAATTAAAAAAAAATCTCTCAAGCATACTCAATTGTGCTAAACGATTTCGAATGTGCTGAAGAGGTCGGCACTATGCGAGGGGCACATTTTAATGCATTTTAAATGAAACCAATATTTATCTCTAAGAAAAACTCATTAGCGGATAGATCTGCAGGTTGGGCAAGCATTTAAAGAAATAGATGAATATCGCGGCGCGGAAATCCTTCGACCAGAGGCCAAGATTAGGGAGATTTGAAAAATGGCTGAGGCAAAACTACTTAAATTCTGACCGGTCAGCTGACCGCACCACCTAGTGGTGACCGTGGTGGAGCCCAGCCACGGAGGTCCCTAAACTGGAGACCACCGTGGCCGCCACTCCCCTTGTTTGGCCGAGCAAGGTGGTGTTTTTTATTATTTTTTTTTTATTTCAGTGTCGCATTAATAATAAATACAAATTGTCTAAACGTATCAAGAATAAAGACTTTCATGCGACACGAAGCTTTTGTCGAACCCTTACATTGCATTTTATTGTGTTTTAACTTGGAGGTGCGGCTGCTCCAACCTAAATAAATGCTAGAATTTCTGAACTCTGGCCAATAGTCCACTATGATGTTGGGTAGTCCAGCATTGAATGACCCATTGTTTTTTTGCAACCGACAGAGGTCGTTTGAGGCACGGTCGCCACTTCACTTTCAAGAGTGTGCTGGGCGACGTGGCTATTACGTTCGTGGCGCCGACGGTGGTTGGAGCGTTAACTGACCACCAGCACCCGTTCGCTGCACACGGACCCTGGCTACAGATCCTGCTCAACGAAGAGGACTTGGGCATCATTACGGACGACCTCAAAATACTGGCCAGTCCCGAGGAGGTACTAACTTACATCTATTGTCGAGGGAATATCGGAATAGCAAACATTAAAAAACTGAATGAGCATTTAAATATTTCTTGGTAACCACATAAAAATATTTTTTTAAAAAATGACCTGGATAGCTAAACTTACCAGAAGATAATTATAATTACCAGGAGCCAAGGTATATGCCTTAATTTAATCCAAATTAATTTTAAGTAATCACAGAATTTTTTCAAACGAAATTACAGAAAACTTAATTGAAGAAAATAATTATAGTTTCTCGAAATAAGTTTTAATTGCAGAATATATTTTAATTTCATTAAACGTGTGTTTTTATTTTTCTTATGTGAGAATCTGTGTCCGTTCCGTAGTGGAAATTTTGTTTTCCTTAATTTAAACTTAAAATCATATCACAAATGCAACTTCTGACTAAATTCATTTAAACGTTTAAAAAAAACCATACCTCGTTTTGATTTCTAATAACTCAAACCATCGAATTTCAATTGCATAGGTCACGTTGCCTAAGACCTTCACTTGGATGGACAGGAGGCTGGTGGTGACTTTGTTACCTGACGAATTCTAAGCCCGGCTCAAGCAAACTAACTGAACAAAACCGACGTCCGCAGATGCCCTTTTCTTGCAGGCAAGGGCGGCTTTATAATATATTGTTTCTTCAGATCGCGCTCGTCCAATGGCAGTTTGTGTTAGTTATTCTTAAGAGAGTTCGCGTTCCCACAGTGCAAAATAATTGTCCCCACATATTTGTTCGTACTTATCGCATCGGTTCCGTTCTTAATTGATTCGTTAATCCTGGGAGAGAACACGCTACGGCAGGTATCCAGTGTGATCGCATTTTGCTGAATGATGGCGAGCAATCTGTTGAATTTTCGTGTTTACAAAGCTCCGTAAAATAGGTCTGATGATATTTTTAATCTGTGTTAAAAAAAATAACAGTTTTTATAATCAGAAATGGTGAATTCGGGACAGCACCGAATGAAGAAGACTAACCGAGTGGCGAACTCGTTTTTATATTTATAGGTATTTTACTATTCTTTAAGTAGAACTGGTAATTGCGAAAAATATAGTTTCGGAACAGACCGGGAGTTGAACACCGGCTCCCTGGATTGCCGGTCCAGTGCCCAGGGATCCGGTGTTCAACTCCCGGTCTGTTCGAAACTATATTTTTCGCAATTGCCA
Source organism: Mycogona germanica (assembly GCA_034698785.1). NCBI lineage: Eukaryota > Metazoa > Arthropoda > Diplopoda > Chordeumatida > Chordeumatidae > Mycogona > Mycogona germanica. The sequence continues at coordinate 6,003 of JAQGBY010004303.1, read as the reverse complement.
GTTCTACTTAAATAATAGTAAAATATTATAAAAGTGAGTACGCCATTCGGTTGGTCTTCTTGATTCGGTGCTGCCCCGAATTCACCAGTTCTGATTACTATCACCCAGACGTCCTAAAATCTTTTTCATTGTAACAGTTTTTGTTTAACTATGCAATTACTAGTGCAAAAGTGAAAAAATATTAAGAATATCGGATATGAGAAAAAATATTAAGAATATCGGATATGAGAATCTCTCTTTTTCTTGAACTTTGCTTTGCTCTTAATTTGTTCGGGTCATAATTCATTGTGATTTTTGTTTGGTTTCAGTCACAATTGTTTTTGTTTTAGTAATAATTTATCAGAAATCAGAATCTCAACTTAGTCTTTTGTCTTGTAGCTTTTATATGAAGACAATTGTATGTTTTGAATTATTATTTGAGACACGATCATTTATGGTTTAAAGTAAAGGTTGATTTTATTTCTGTGTTTTTTATAGATGTGGTGATACGTCGAAATTCATCAAAACATTTAATTTTAATGATAATTTTTTTTTGAACAATATTTGGTATCATTTTTCTTTACACAATTCGTTCTTGAAATTTAAGTTTTTTTTTGTTCAATAGTAGTTGTGAAGAATTCTGTTAAACCTTTTTATCTGACTGAATAGCCACCTACGTGTTTTTCCGGGTGGCTTGTCGCCAACTGTAAATGTAGGTTGCTATCAATTTTGCTATTTATGTCATGTCGATTTCGATGTTTTTAAAATATTGATTTTTACGGTGAATCGTTGATCGATGGGTTGGTTTTGAAATCAGATCGTGAGTTGTTTTTGTATGTGCATATTTGTAACATTTTTTTAGAATAAAATACATTTTTGCAAGATAGTGACATTTTCATAGTTTGAACCAATATAATAAATTAGTGTGTTTTCCTCGTGGCCCGTTATTGCGGTTTCGAATCCGGTCGACACCTTCGGGCGAGAGGAATTCCATCACACGCCTTATTTCGGAATAGAAGTAAAATCATGACCCGTACCTGTACGATATCGGGACTAGAAATTAATACTTGTACAACATTCTGTGAAGAATTTGGTATTATAATTTGTATAGTCGTGGGTATTTGCGTTGAACAATTTTCACCTAAGAATTCTACGTTTCTATTTGAACACATAACCTTGTCTTTTTCATATTTTCAAAATTGTGGCGCGCTTTGACCAAAGAACTTCCGATCTCATTGGCAAATTGAATTAATCTATTTAATCACTGCTGCCCTCTATCGTCAAATAACAAGAAATCATCAGTTCGTCCGACGCCAGGTGTGCAGCGATCGGCAATATCGATAAACAAATCGCCGCCATCTTGTTCGTTCATTTCCTGTTTTTCTTGGGTTGAGACATGTTGAGCGGTTGCCTATTTTCGTTGCCAACTAGTTGAAAATTAAGCACTTTCTCGAAGGATTTTCGTGGAACAGTGTGTGTCGCGAGTGAACCCCAATGGACCAACGGAATATGGAGTGGCGAGCTTCCTCCAGCATCGCTTCGTCGCCCGACGCAGAATTTCGTGCTATAAACAACTGCGGTGGCAACATGTCCTCGTCGGCAGCTGACGATGAACTGGAGGATAGCGAGAAGAATGCTGGCGGCTCGCCTAAGAACGGACGGGTTAATCGGGGTGAGAAAACCCACAAATAATTTAATTTTGATCGTCTCTGCCGTGGTCATTTACGAAAAGCGGGAGGTGATGTTACCACCTGGGGGCGCACGTGGGGTTACGTTACTGACGTTGTCAATTGCCGGGCTTGTTGTCGTTTTGCCGCACACCACTCGCGATTGACGAGCGGTAACAATTGTGATTTTTATGCCAATCCTGAAAACAGAACAAAAAAATACCAGATTAAATCTGGGGATTTCTGCTGGATTGACCTTGGTCAACCCTTTTTGATTTCCCTGCTGTCGGTGCGCAAAAAACCTGGTTGTTAAGGGAGCGTTGTCGTCTTGCCACACAACTATAATACCAATCTATTAACGTAATCTTCTTCACTTAACACAATTCTTTCCGTTCACATGTTTGAAGTTAAAATGTTAGAGACTTTTGAGTCAGTTTTTGGGCTTGTTTTGATAGTGTTTTATGAAGAGAATTTATTAGGGCGAACAGTGACGTCCCATTAAATTTGGAGCTCTCCAAAAAAAAAATTGAGGTTGAGTGAAGCCGATACTCTGGTGAAAAACTGAAATTTATTGGGGTTCACAATTTGGCTTCGAATCAAAAACAGAATTTAGATTTGACACATGTCCAGAGAAGGACTGCAGCTTTGGACTTCTCGAACAATGTGATGGACGACATTTCGTGCTACTAACAATGACAACCGGGTGTCGGCAACCTCAGTGTTGCGTGTTGCGTGCCGGATCGGCAGGCGTTGTGAATGTTGGATCGAATGAATCGTTCAAAATGGAAAATGAAAAAACATTTCTACAACACAAGTGGTAGGTCTGAAATGAACAGTTAATCACATCACACTTTTTCATGTGTCTCTTTGAAAGTTTTAGTTCAAAATTTATCTGTTTTGTTAGGGAATCAAATTAAAATGACGTGCCAAATAAAAATACACTCAAAAATTTGTTCAATAGCAGCATTTCTAAGTACTAGAAAACAACCAAACAACAACTAGAACAACTGGGTCCACTCAGAATGGATTGATATGACCTCAGGAGTGTCACAGGGCAGTAAGTTTTGACTTCCGACCTTCTAGTTTCGCAAAAAATAAATCCGGAGAAACACAAATAAATCACGCTTTATTTCTTTTTTTGACACTGACGCTTTTTATTTCGAGTTTCTTTGTGATGTGGTGGACTGACTTTTCCAGTTCAATTTCACTTCTCGGTTCGCCAACACGATCTCTAACCCAGAGCCTGTAAAGCCGAATAGAGTTCGAACGCCACCTAACTTGAAAATCTATGCGCCGCCGATGTTGAACAGCAATCACAACGAAACGTCAGCCCTTTGGAATTTCCTAACAGGCTTTTCTTTGGTCGCAGTAAAACCTTCGTTGAGTCATGCATTTCCTTAGGCTTTTACCCCTCCCCCATCACTGACCCCAAACGTCGTCTTAACGTCAACCGTCTTTCCCCACATATCCAATACCTCTCCCCCTTTCAACCTTTTATTGAAATTTTTGCCAAATTTGAACCAGCCAGTCATTTTTTTTATTGCTCCCACTTCGCTGAAATCGTTGTTTGCTGTAGATTTTCATATTTATTCTAAATTTTTTTAAATTCACTGAAGTGTATTAAGCCCCTCGCCTCTTGAACTGTCAGTTCAAATTTTTAAGTGAAAAGTTTAATAGTTTAAAGTTTTTTTTAAGTTTTAAGTGAATTTTTATTTTTAAATTAAAATTGGCTCGCTAACGCGCGACATACCTTCAAAAGGGGGAAGTACAGAGTAACTCTGGCTCGATTGGAATTTTTTATTTTTAAAATTGCCAATCAACTGTAGCCAACCGCACTACAGGCGTTACGTCCCCCTCATGGTGCTTAGGTACTGTGCGAGGGGGAACGACCAGTACCCCGGGATCGAAATTTTCGAGAGCCCGCACCGGGAATCGAACCCGGGACCGCCGAAACCACAGTCAGTCGCTAAACCAACTGGGCTACGACGAGTCGTTCATGAGGCAATTTTTTCAACTTATCAGGGATTCAGAGGAGTTCGGTGTAAATCGTAGTGACCTCTTTAGTTTTGCGTGTTTTTTTTCTTGTTCGGAATTCGTTTTGAAGCAAATATTAAAAATAATTTTTCTTGAGACAATGCTAGATGAGCTAGGCTAAAATGCATTTAACTTTTTCCCAACAATTGATAATCTTTTGGTGAAATACACTTGTGAGTTCATTTTTGATAAGCCTTTCTTGAGAGATCGGCCATTATTATGCTTTTTAATTTTACGAAAATACTTTTCTATTATTCATTTGGAAATTTTGTTTACAAATTTGGATCTGTCCCGAGCACAATTGGTCCAAAGACGTCCTCTACTAAATTATTTTTTATCATTTGTATACGAAGTTGAGTGCTCGTCATGTTGCTCACTCGAAGTCAAAAAAGGTTTTTTTTTAGCAATTTAGATGTATAGGGCCCTCATAATATTGCCAGAACAATTCGAGGGCCCGATATTTTCGCGCCATTTAGTTACATTTATTCTTGTATAATTTCAATATGTATTGTTTCAAGTAATGAATGGCGTTGAATAATAATAATAAGAAAGTTCGCAATCAAAAGATTTGTTTTTCAGAGAGGGGGGGGGGCGTTTAGACATTGGCTTGCGAACCGGGTACATGTAATAAAAGGGGTCCATAGTTTCAGGTTCATCCTGTCACCCTGTAGATACAGGACAAAACTGATCAGTCATTATTCAATTGCTGACTAATGATTTTTGCGCGGTACCAATCACCATTCGGTCAGAGTTGAATTGGTTCAATTGACTCGAAAATTTTATTCAGCTGACTTAATGAAGTTGTTGTAAGTTTGCATAATCACAAAATAAGAAAAGTGGTACATTCAGTGAGTTTTGAGGAAAACGTAACGAAGTTAGTTTCGTTGAACTATGTTGCACCGAATCGGGAATTCGAGCGCACACAACTAATTTTGAAAAATGAAAATTTCCTCAACTGTAGATACCAGCAGCGTTTTGTCGCAAAAAATGGACAAGTTAAAAAAGAATGCATGCTTGGCATGAGTGGCTGTTTATACATTGTAGGCATTGAAGTTCGTCGGTATGCCTACGACTGGACAGGCAGTTTCATTATTATCGCTGCGGGCATTCAAAATTTTCGCCCCAGCTACCTCCTCCTCCGTTGGCCACCTGCTTTCTGACCACTCAACCGACCAGATTAATAATTCCGAAAAACACGCTGTGGCTTCGTTGTCGAAGGTAGCCGAGATTGTCACGGTCAATCCACATTTTTCAGTCGCTCATTTTCATTTTCGAAGAAAGTAACTAGAACGTTTGTGTAAATATGTTTTAATAACAAAATAATAGGAAAGGGGCGTCTGGATTATTCTATATTATAAAACAGAGATTTCGTTTTTCATGTCCGGACCACTCGTCGTAGCCCAGTTGGTTTAGCGACTGACTGTGGTTTCAGCGGTCCCGGGTTCGATTCCCGGCGCGGGCAATCGAAAATTTCGATCCCGGGGTACTGGTCGTTCCCCCTCGCAAAGTACCTAAGCACCATGAGGGGGACGTAAAGCCTGTAGTGCGATTGACTACAGTTGATTGGAAGCAAAAAAAAACAAAAAACTCTCGAACGGAAGAATGAAAATTTAAAAAAATCAACATACCGTTAGTGCACCACCATAATTCGCTAGCGATCACTTTTCATATCTCCATTTTCAATAAAACATAATAAAATAACCTTTACCGAATTTTGGATAATCTCCCTTTCGCTTCAAACTTAAAAAATGGCGTCTCCACATCAAAAGCATGACGTCGTCGATTTCACGAGACAACCAAGTAAACCAGATAACAGTTCCAACAAAGCACACATACCACATACTATTACCGGAATAATGTTTCAAAATAAAAATAATTTTTTTTTTAAATTCACTGAAGTGACTGGTCACAACAGAAAGATTCTGTACCCCTCTCAGTGCTTAGGCACTTTGTGAGGGGCACGTGATTGATTGTGAGGGGCGCGTAAATAAAATTGCAATATTAAAAAACATAAAATAATCAAATAGATATTTTTAAAATGATACTTTTTCAATTTAACATAACAATTGACAAGCGATTGAAAATCTAAATTTTTAAATATAAAATAAAATTCGAATTTACACTTACCTTTGTGATTCATGCAGTATGACGTATCGCATAGCACCGTTATGACGTATCGTTATAGCACGTGTAAATTCGAATTATTATTTTTTTTTGTTGTTTTCTATCAACTGTAGTCAACCGCAAGTAGTGAGAACACCCATACAGTCAAAATTGGGCCGTTCATAAAATTCCCGGACACCTTCATAAATTCCCGGACACC
>JAQGBY010004302.1:0-16924 GCA_034698785.1 Mycogona germanica | reverse complement strand
CATCGTTCCGGTTCGGCGATTATTTTTATGTGCATCTCGTTTTCATTTATTTGTGTGCTCATAAACACTTGATTAGGTAGCGTTTCGTTGCATACTAAAATGGTTGAGAAGCTGCATTGTAGATGTGGCTCGTACTTCAACTCCTATTTCTACAGAGTGTGTCGACAGTGGAATAGCCTTAATGAGTCTCAAGTCAAGAGCCTGTCAAGATAGGACAACTTCACCTTTCGCTATAGGCGCCATCCGGTGCTGTTTGTACCCACATCATCTTGTAATTGTAAATGATCCATCCTCAACAAGTCCATGTATTTGATTTTTCACAGTTTATGAAGAAAAAATATTTGCAGAGTTGCTCACTAGATTTCGACCCTCCTGGGCGAAAATTCATTAATGATTACAATTACAATATAAATACCCACAACCAGCCCCGACTTGGGTCGAACGACCAGTTAAGGACAAATGTGAGATTGTCCTATGCTAACAGGTTTGTCACTTCAGACTCGTTAAGGCTATTCCACTATCGACTCACTCTGGGGAATCTGAGTACGGCGCCATCTCAGCATAATGCGAACCGCGAATAGACAATATTTTGGTAATATGTTGTTTGATATATCGTTAATGTTATCATGACGTTAGCAATGGTCATTATAATCATTTATAGCTGCACTTTCTAACATATAATGCGAATATAAAACGTATATGCATTATACAAGGATGAGCTGTTGACGCCATCATGACGTCAGTAGTGCTCATTATAACCATTCATTCGAGAATTCGCCAATATAAAGTGGATTCTGAAATATGTGGTACCATGGATTTGAAAAGAGAATCCATCTGAGACCCTGAGTCGCCACAGAGATCCATAACAGTAAGACGCGTGGCCCTCTTAAGGACTTGTTCGTTCATTGTTCCATCTAAGATTTAGAGCCGTCACCCTGAAGATCTTTGAGCTAATCAGCGTATTATAAAACAAAATGACGGTTTAATGGAGTTTCCTAAAACGTGGAAAGTTCCATCGCATGCAATGACCTTTATACAAAAAACCACATTCGGTAATTCAATACACGTTGCCGTTGATTTAACACCATAAAAAAATTTGGCATACACAGACTGCTCTGTTTACAACAATTAATTTTCGGATATATATTTTTTTTCTAGAATGCCATCCTCGTCAATCCATGCTCATAAGCGAACGTCCTGTCCTGTTCCCTTTGTGCCTTGCACTCTCTCCACCCATTTGCGTGCGTGGCACGTATTCATTCGGAGTGTGTGTGTGTTGAAATTGTGTTGTCGTCTCGGCACTGTTTGTCGAGGCCAGGTGTTTTTCTACGCTCGCGTTTATGCACGTACACGTACATAGTGTACGAGCTAAGGGGGGCGGGGCGGGTCCCCCAACAATTGGAGGAGGAATCGTCAGTCGCCGCGCGACCAACGCACGCGTAAAGCAAAACCAGATCGACGACATCCATAACCGAGGTGTACGTGCGAACATGTTGTCGAATCGATGGGAACTGCTATCGATCCTTGTCTTGATTTGGACATGTTTTAGACAGAATAAGACGATAAGCATAATTAATACTTAGAAGCTTTGGTTGAGATAGGACTATGCTTTGCGAATTTTGATTCCTTTCAATTTTAAAGTTTGCGGTGGTTTAGGCCATTTGTCTTCGAGTGTCGCTTTCAAGTGGATGAGGGGAATATTTTGGACTCATCAGATTACTGTATCAATAAAAATGGGGGTTGTGCCCGGGACAGACCGGACGATAAAAGACGAACAAGAGTTGACGATAACTCTTCTAATATAATATTAGTAAAGTCCAAACGTTTTTTTCGTCCGGTGCTGTCCCGGAGACAACCCCTATTTCATTATAAATTTATTATGAATTTATTATGAATATTTTATTATAGTAAACTAATATTTAAAATGAAAAAATTAAACTAGAAAACCGTGGGAACTGACGCTACAGCTAAGACGATGACGATTTACATCTAACAAATTTACCACATCCACATCTTCCGTGGCACAACCCCCATTTTTATTGAAAATAATCCAGAAATTCTTCCTATTAGATTACAGGAATCCAATAGAGAACCTTAGATCGATATATTTACTGTTATCTCGCACATAAGTTGGTGAACTGGTGAAAATTAAAAGACATTTCATTTCTCAATACATTAGAATCTTAAGTATACTAAATAGTTAAATCAAAAAAATGCCACCTCAGTAAAAGAACAAAATTTAATGAAAACTAAATATGAGCTCTCATTTATTTTGGTTAAAACTATCCAAAATTCGAATTGGTCAACAGAGACAAAATGATTACCTTAGTTAAATCATTTTGTCTCAACTGAAGATCGATCAAGTGGTTTCTTAAAAAATTATTGTTTTGTCCTACGTCATCCCAAACTTCAAACAGAAATTTGGAAGCAGGACGCGTCACTCAAGTATCAATCTAAAACATATACAGGCCCAATTGACAATGGCAATTGGACGTAATGTGACGTCACCCACACCAGCTGCATTAGTGAGTAATCGCAGAAACACTCATCGGATTACTAGGTAAATGATTGAACATTTCGTACCGTCGGGTTGCGTATTGCTTTTTACCTGCACGTAATCAACCGACTATTCATTTGTACTCTCCTGCGTCTATCGATTGATTCTCTTTTCCCTTGAAATTCGTCGCAGGTGTGCTGAACCAAATTATTTGTTTTGCGTTGACGCAGGTTTCGATTATACCGATGAGGAAAATTAATCTCCATATCATATTGTATTATTTTAAAAGTGGATAATGATGAATTATGATAAAACGGTGTTGTTATCTGATTTATTTATACAGATCAGATATTGTGAAATAATGAACATTCTTACCAAATTATCCTTCAGTTTTTTTATTTGTTCCTCGATTATTTAAAGGTGCATTACTTGATTTCACCGAAGAAATTAGTATAAAATAAGGAATTTTTGATTTGATTCGACTCACAAATAGACCAGACTCAAATTAAAATTTAAAATATGAAAACGTTTGTGAAATGTAATGAAATTTAGCATCCATGTTGGCAAGAACTTCCTTTTTTAATTGCCCTCGAGCACGTGCAACTTTGTGACGTCGTCATTCGAATTCTTCAGATAAAAAATGGCGTTCACAGAAGAAGAGCGAAACGCACGTTTCGTTTTAAGTTTTAAAAACGCGTTTCACTCTTGTATAGTTAGCGCCATTTTGAACTTCAATAATTCGAATGATGACGTCACAGAGTTACAGGGCAATTCAAAACGGAAGGTCCTGCCAACGTGTATGCTAATTTCATTCCATTTCACAAACGTTTTCAAAGTTCTAATTTGAATTTGAATCGGTTCCCTTTTTTGGTGCTTTCACTGTATTATTTTTTCTACGTTAACGCATTTTATAAAATATTGCAAATTTATTTGAACGCGTACCTAATCGAGAAAATTAGTATATCAGTATTAGTAGTACTCATTATACACACAAAATTGAAAATGGTTCATAGTATTGATAGATTTCTCGTTAAACGTAATCGATAAAGGTAAACGTATAATTATCGTTTAATTACAGACTCTGTAATTTTAATCAATTTATTAATCAATATTTTATTCCGGGTTATTCTTAACTCAGACGAATCCGGCTTAGTAGCCTATACAGACGACCTGGGAAGCCAGTACGGTTCAATTGACGGCATAGGAACCCTCAACTGCTTCAACTACAACTGTTTTTGATTTTTAAAAAATGAAATAATGCCCTTTTCGAGAAAGCAATTAGCATTATTCAATTATTTGATCATCAAAAACTCTGCAAAAGTAAACAAACACATAGTGCAAGCTCTTCTACAGAGTAAAAGTTAAACAAAACTGTACCTGTGGCTTCTACGCTTTTTAATAGGTAATGTTGTTTGGTTCAAAATATTTTCGTTCTATTGGGAATCGATGTTAGCTCACAAAGTATATATGGTGACCCGAGTTGTTCTAGACATATGGACTACTGCAAGAGCTAATTCGATAAAATAGTTTTTGTTTGTCTGGAATATGGGACTGTCATTAATTATACTCGTTTGTTGGGCGCATCACAGTTAATTCTTCTGTTTGTGTTATACCCTATTGCAAAGGACGGTTATATATATTCCTGAGACCACTCCCCCTTCACTCTCATATCTACATGTATATGAACCGATATAATAAAATTAAGATAATAAATATAGATAAGAAATCTGCGAGAAATGTCCCATTTATTGTTTTAATTTGTCGAACAAACATGTATAAGAATTGTGCCCATTCGCTTTCACAGAATCTTATTTCTCAGTCATGTGATCTAATTTTAAATCGTGACATAATCTTAAAGAGTGTGTTGAAACCATTGTTCTTTGGCCACTAGTCGCGTTTGGCCAACCAACGAAGTTTTACCCGAAATGATGTTTATTTCGATTTTATTGATTTACCGGTTGGGATTTCAAAATTTATTATGGAACGAGAAAGAGATCACTCGGAACTGTTCGACATCTCTTAACTTAGTTACAGTTTACACGTTGTCAGGGTAAAGTTGTTGCGTGCCTGATTGAGCTCTGGCAGTAGTCGACTTGCTCCCCCTTTCCCCCCCCCCCCCACCCCAGACTGCGTTCCGTTAACCCATGTACAGCCCGAATAAGATGCTTGCGGCGCAGTTGAAATGCGACCTCATAACGGCAATGTAGGCCGGAACGTTAGTCCCAGGTCGCCCGCATGAATACATGTATATATTCGAAATGTCTCGAATTGGAACCTGGATCCTATTCCCCGGTCGGCACTCTATATATCTATATAGCTCCGCCACCACCGCCACCGCCGCCGCCGAATGCGTGCTGACACCTGCACACGGTCTTCGAACAAACCTGTTGTTCCATTATTGAGCCGGCTGACACGACCAACTGTTGTTACAGGCGCAGAGAGAGAGGCTCGCCAACTATATATACGTCAGAAGCGACGAATGTCGTATGCATGGTAAGCATATATTTGTACAGCGGCTTTCGACCTAGCTTTTTTTTGCATCGAGATATTATACAGTGTGCACCAAACAAAATGGAGCATGTTAAAATTTACAATTGAAATTGGGAATCGTTAATCGAATCGAATGAAACTTGAGCATAATTAAGACAACTGTTTCGAATTCCGAGACTCGAATTCAATTTTTTAAATGTCTCACTATTAAAGTTGCACCTTGGCGGTGGTGCTTGTCGATTGCCGATTTTCCGTTGCAATATGTCACTTTGTAGTGCGTTTTTGCTCAATTCTGCTGCAAAAGTGCCGTTTACCCAAGCGGACCGATGCACCATCTGTAAACTGTGGTCTTTCAGAAGTTTCACGAAAGTGGACAGTCTTGGTTTGGTTTATCTTCAAATTCGCCTAAAACCTATCTTTTGTTTGAAACCTCGTTAAGAAGTCATTTGGCATTATAATTGTTGTCATGTCGAAGATATTTCATCTCATTTTTATTTAGTTGAACGAATTTTTGCAGCAGAGTTGAGCAATCGAGCTACAAAGTGACGTATTGCAGGCAATCAATCGACAAGCGCCACCGTCAAGACGCAACTTTAATAGTGAGAAATTTGAAATTCAAGTCTCGAAATTCGAAAGGGGATACAGTTGTCTTAATTCTGCTCAAGTTTCATTTGATTCGAGTAACGTTTCCCAATTTTAATTGTAAATTTTAACATGCTCTTTTTTTTGGGGGACACACTACACAGTACAGTACAACTCGACTGGCGAAACACATTGTTGAAAGCCTAGACAACAATATTCCTCGGCTGCATACGAATCACTCTGTAAAACGTATAATGGCTGCTCAGGTATCCCTTTAATGCTAATACAATAATGTCAACAATAACTAGTACTTCATAAAGTCGTCGATTAAGCCCAATAATCTTAAAAAGGTGGTACACGATGTAAGTGACAAAGCATCTAACGGTGCAGCTTCAAGTACTTAAATCGTCCATTAGACGTTCATGTACATGTGTGGATGTGGATGTGGATGGTTATGATATGGGAAATTTATGATGAAGCAACCCAAGTTTAAAAAAAAAATGACAGATCTGTCTATCTGTGGAAATATATTTCAGGGAAACAAGGATCGATATCGCCTATTTTTTTCTTGTTGCGCACCGTAAGTGTTTTTGGAGAGCTCTGATGCGAATCTTTCGAGCTGGTGGCACCTAAACTGTCAGCTACCTTTTTGCTATTTTGCTAAGCTAAAAAATCGAATCGCCAGTTGGACATAGTTTTTAGATATACATGTTCCATGATTAGAAAGCCTGAGACGGGGTCACATTTCAATTTCTCGATAGCACAAGACTCGTGCTGTCATCGCGAATTACGCGAAATGTTGCCACTACTCATGGACTTTCCAAAATATCCAACAATTGGTGCAACTGTGCCATAGGCCTGCAAAAAAATATTAGCTAACTAAATGCGTATTCTATTTTTAATTCGTTTATATTGAGGTCATCTGGCAAATGAGCTAGCGAAAGAGGTACAATCGTGCATGTATTTGGAAATCGAATCCCAGTGACATGTTTTGTAAATGCTTCCTCCATTTCGGCCAAAATCTCAGTATTTATAGCAATGGAACAACAACAAAGAAATGACCGATCCCGATAAGGTGGGCAAGGTATTTTGAAATTGGATCTTATATTTTATTTCTTGAACTGCGTAACAAAGAACTTCTATTAACGCTCATTGTTCTAAATTGGAATCTAAATATCCTGTTGGAATTGTCAATATTTCCTTGTTCAAACCTATGGATTAAAATATGATCTGAAGGTTCAACCCAAATTTTACCATAAACCCTTTTTTAAATTAAAATGTCGATTGTAATTTAATGGTCCTGGTGGTCGTCATCAGGCCACACTTGTCCTCGATGACACACGTACTCTGGTACATGTACGAAGTATTTATATTTATATACAGTAGCTCTCATTCTCTCTCACGTCCTAACCAGAGCTGCATGAGCCATCGATGAGAATCCATTGTTGCTCATTATTAGAAAAGTTTGCCTGGAAACATATTGCAGCGCCATATTTACCCGGTTCCAGCTGCGTCGCGCGTTGTACGCGGGTCGCCCGGTGCACCGTTTTCAGGTCGCGCTCAGCCTCGCTATTCTTCCAGCTGATTCTGGCGCGCGCCAAAACGCGCGCGCGCACAGTTGGTTTTTTCGCGCTCTGGGAATCCAGCTGTTCAACGCTTTCCGAGAGCCTATTCAATATCTGCACTGGTGGCTTGTTTGAAAGCAGGGACCTGTATCCACATTAGTGGGGACGTTTCACGATCACATCTAACGAATGCAATATCACACCTTCATATAGTCAATTGATCACATATCTACTATAGTCTTATACATGCATATACACACGTATTTTAAGTTGATTAATAAATCCGTATCTGTTAATTGCATTCAATAGTAATGTGATCATAGTAATCATCCAATAACACTGCGAATTTGTTAGCAACGGAAAAGGTATTTTTCTACGTTGAATCGATAGCAATCAGTAAAAGATTGTCATCATATTCTACAAGTGTGTATGTATATCATTTAACTGAAAGAATATGACATGTTTTTATTGTCTATTTGACAAACCAATTCGAGAGATTAGTCTTTGTTTTTTAACCGACCCGCAGCGTGCATTGGAATTGGTCAGTTGCTGCCCCCTAACGGTAGGCAATCACACTACGCACAATGGCATTACCATTTGCTATTCCTCATGCTGCCCTTATCGCTTGCGTTTAAATGAAGCAAAAACAAATGAAGATGAGTGAGTAGATAGTTGGAGATACAATCGAGAATTCGGCTACAAAGTCGTCAAAAACAAACAATGTTTATTTTTCGAGCTCACTTACTTTCTTACATTAATTACAGTCATTTGTAGAGTGGTTAATTAGCTGTACTAATTGACATAGATCGATAATTCGATGAAGGAGGTGAATCAAATCATGGTGAATCATGGCGATTGACGACTGCACATTTGGTCTTTCAGATCTCATTCTCATTCCCAGGTTACGTCATCTGCGCATGCGCACAATCCCCAATTCCACTCATTCTGTTTTGTGCGCATGCGCAGATGACGCAATCAGGGAATGAGAATTAGATTTGAAAGACCAAAATGTGGGCCCTGTCTTACGACAAACAAGGACATGTTATCGATTACTTAGTATATTGAGTCAGTAATTTACTACAGGAGGTATTTCAAATGTGATAATTCCCTGATTACGTCATCTGCGCATGCGCACAAAGCAGAATGAGTGGAATTGGCGATTGTGCGCATGCGCAGAAGACGTAATCTGGGGGATGAGAATCAGATTTGAAAGACGAAAGTGTGGACCCCAGAGCCAGTAAGAAGATCACCATTTTTAATACGAATATTGCGTGCGCACGCGACTTACGCGTGAAACGAGGCCACCCCACTGCGTTCTCCGAACGAATCCGAGCGCTGTTTCTAGGTACGTGTTCTGCAGTCGCGCTGTCAATACCTGGGCGCGCGTTCCAATTGGGCCAGCTGAGCACGCTCGCACTAGCGAACTCCAGCAGTAACAGTTCTACCACCGACCGAATCGGACGGACGAAAGTGAGATCCCTGTTGGAGAGAGAGAGCACAGAACACCGCCACGTAGCGCGTTTCGTTCATGTGTATGTTGTTGTGCCTGTGACACTTTTTTGTGTGTGTTTGTGTGTGGATCGCGAAACGAAAACGAAAACTTCTTTTTACGTGTGATTGTTTTTGACACGGGTCAGCGAGGAATTTTGCTCGAATTATAATTATTTTATTTCTACGTCTCGATCACATCTAGGGATTACGTGACACTCTTTTTTTCGAAGTGAGACTTGACATCTCCAACGAGTTCACTCCGAATTTCTATCACTTCGTGAGTGTTTTTTCCGGTGTAAACGGATGTGAATTCTTCTAAAGCCATGCGCAATGTCGTCGAAATGGGTTGCACTATTTAGTCTTCTATTGGATTGGAACCGAATAACAAGTAAGTCAACGCAACGTTGGTGGGGGACATACGCAATGTGTAGGGCCAATAAATATCCTGAACAATCATGAAACGTTCAAAGTTTGAAAGAATGGATGTTAGCGTGACATCAAGCAGGTTTCTCAATTGCATTAGTTTGGATAGTAAAATCGAATAAATGTTCTGAAATCCAAAATAGTAGATATGAAGCCGATAGTAGTAGTAGCAAAAATATAGGATGATTGTTTGGACTTCAATCGAGAGTCGGCAACAAGATCGTCGATAAACAACGTTTATATGTGATATTCAAGAAAAATTAAGAAATTTTAGAATTGCGAAACACAAAGACAAAGGATCACAAATCTACAATTTCTTAATTTTTCCTGAAGATCAGATATAGAAATTGTTTATCGACGATCTTGTTGCCGACTCTCGATTACAGTCCAAACATCTTACATTTTTGTTCAGAAAATCATTGAATTACTATGAATATTGTTTATTGACTAAAAAAAAGCTATTCATCACAAGGGTGTATCATTTATTATAGAAAGTATTAAGATAATTATACAATAAACTTTATTTACGAAACAAAGGATTCTGAAATTAATTTAACGCTAGGAAGAAAAATTACCAGCATTATAATAACAGAAGATATTGAAAATAACCTCCCCAAATGTTGATTTGTAATCAAATGGTCAGAACATTTTAGAATTAGATAGGATTGGAAATTTGTTCAAAAAACGAGGAATTCTAAGTTTTTAAGAATTGCTCATAAATCACTGTAGGAATTTTAATTGATTAATATGATTTAATCCTAAAATACTTGTATAACGCTTCCAGGGCTGATTCGGCAAAAATACGAGTTCATATCTATGTACGATGCCTACTTTTTGAATATCAATTTTCATTATCTCTTCATTTATTTTCGCGTTTCGAGACCTGATACAATTTCGCAAGTTCAATACAATAATATGTGGCTAGGGAGAAAAGGGAACTGTATAGGACGAAATAAAGTACAATAGGAGATGATTGATGCAGAGCTATCCGTTCTAGTTTTCGTTCGTTATAAATATTTTTGTTGTACAGTGCGTTTGATCGTCAACGAATGTCATTTGATTTATCAAGAGCAAAAACCTGTCGTTTCACATGCCAATACCCAGTGTTAAATCCATAATTTCAGTTGCCACAATGCTCCATGTGGGCTATATAAAATTAACGAGCGTTTGGTTTTATTACAATTCACCAAATTAGCAAAATTATTTTTGCGCTACATTTGCAATGTATTATTTTATTCTGCATACCAAATGTTTCGACATTTTTTTAAAAAAATATTGTGCAAAATAAATGTGCTCAGATTTTCTAGTCATACCTCATTCCGTATCCAATTAAAAGGCGAACACAAGTCAGAATTTTAAAAAAGCATAACATCTGGTTTTCGTTTAGCACGCAAAGCAGCATCGGACGCTCGCTGCAGTTCCGATCGTTCAGCGATTACTGGACATCAAAAGATCGACCACTTTCATTGAAAAATGTACAATAAAGTATGACACTTTATTGTAAAACTAAAACTAAAAACTCGTCAGTTCAATGATTTTTCTAAAAATGTGAACATGAAGTTGCGAAATCTTTAAGTCAGAATCAATTTTTTCAATTTTATAAACAAAAAAATTCAGTTGTGGCCTTCAATCATAGCGGAAATTTTTTTTTTCTTCACAAAATTGAAACATTGACTATGAATTTTACAAGTACTTTGTTTTACACTTTGTATCTGTGGACCGAACTTTCAAGTGTAACGTATAACTCAATTTTTTTAATCAATTTGCATCAATCGATTAACTTGTAATCAATTAATTAGTTATCATACGAGTCATAGTCATTTCCTGGAGTCATTTCCTGAATTTTGGTGTCAATGCTCTCGAATTTGTTGACGCATGGATAACATATTGTTAAATACGTGTCAAATTTGGTTCAATTCATTCCTGCAACAGATAAATAGAGCTTCGCAACAAGGCGTCAATACTTTATTCATTGTCTAATTGACTAACAACGGACGAACTTAGTGACTTAAGAGGCACTGTTTTTTGTCGCCGTTGATGGCCGAATGCCCGAATTAGACCCAATTTCTCACGACTCCCTTGTTGGTTGCAGAGTAACCGGCCTCAGGAGGTGCCAATATCGTCCCACCCACCACCATGGTGATTCTATCGGACTCGGAAAAGATTTTGGTCCTCGCCTGCGGCTTCCTCGTCGTGGCAATGGCAGTGCTGATGGTGGTCTGCGTTGTTGCGCCCGTCTGTCCCATGCACCGGATTCTGCCCGAACGACTACGCATCAACCCCATCACCGGTGAGTGAATACCAACCCCACCTCAGCAGACAAATTGACTTGGTCTGAAATACACTCATCAAAGACAAAGATTTGGGGAAAAAAAGTCTTGAAATATTCGTGGTATTCCGTTCCTTATCAATAGCCACAACAATATAGAAAGACAATCAATTCGAAAGGGTGGAGAAATTCTTGATGCGATAAAAACTTGAAACGAAAAGGATAACAGATTGTATTTGTTGCGAAAACATAAAAAAATTATCGTCTTTTTTCGTCCGGTGCTGTCTCGGAGACAACCCCTATTTCATTATAAATTTATTATGAATATTTTATTATATAAATATTAGCAACTAAAACGTTATCGGGTGCATCTTCCTTCGGAATTTTTCGGGGGCATGAGAAATTCCTTAACGCGCCTTCCTTCGGAATGGAAGTAAAGCCGTTGAACCCGTGTCTGTACGATGTCAGGTACACGTTAAAGATCCCTACCTAGGTAGTTTATACTAAGCCTGGGCTAGGCAAAATTACCAGGTCGCCTCCTGGTGGGTTCTAGTTCTAGATCTGGACCTCCTTAACAAATATCTCGAATACAACTGATCGTTCGACCCCCGCCATAGGCCCCTCTCTTGGGGGCTGCTTGTGGGTACATAGTGTAATTGTAATCTAAAAGGACTGAGTCATTAACATTTAAGTGCGTAGATTAAATTCCAAAGATCATCTCAATTTGAAGTCAGGTGGATTTAGATTCTCTCGTGAACGATAACATTCAAATATAATGTAAAGAAAAATATTTAAACTGATTGCGTCATCTGACGCAAACCAGGTTTTCTATTCCTGTTTGGTCATTTTGAATTCGTTCAGTCGGTTTCGGTCAATAATGGGTCCCCATTGCATTTTCGTTGGCAGGCAAGCGTCGCAAAAAAGATCACATCGTGCCCATGAGCGGTAAGGGCGTGGACGGCCACAACGAGCTGACCGGACTGAAGTGCGCCGGTGGCGGCACCTACATCAACTACGGCAACGACGTGCTGGTGCCGGGCGGCGAGTTCGGCGACCTGTGCAAGCCGCTGTCGGGCGATTCGGCCCCCGACACGTTCAGCAAGGCCGTGTCCAACAACGGCGCGCCCCACCATAATAACAACGTGTACGGTGGCGCCACCACCAACGGCTCGCACTATCACACGCAACGGCGGCCGACCATCCTGTCCACGCGGGGCAGTCTGGTCGACTCCAATTACAGCAGTATGACGCCATCCGGAAGCAGACCATCTACACCAGTCTCCAGTAAGGTAAGCGCAATGCCCCCTCTATGCCATCTGTGCTTATAAACTGATAGCGTGGCTAACGGTGGCTTAAACCACTTTCAAAACGCCACATCTCTTGTCAGAACTCCATAAATGGTAATTGATAATGTTCTTATGAAAATGCGGTTCACTCTTCAAGAGATTGACTAAATGACCAGCAAAATTTGAAGTATTTTATACATTTATTTTGCTCTTTTCACTGTTGATTGGCGGTTACCATTTTTTTGGCCAAGGCCAATAGTGTCTTTAATAAACAACATTTCTAGAACATATTGTTATTATCCTTTAGAAAAAATTTCATAATTCTTCTAATATACTAATGTACGGTTCGAGAGGAATATTCGTACTAATTTACATAGTGTCTAAGCGCCACGAGTGTGTGAACTAGAATGAACTAGAACAGTGAACCCAAAAAAAAATTCGGTAAAAATACATAAGCATTTGCATCCATTTAAACTTAATCAATAATTCGTTTAATGGTTCCTACAATTTCCAGAGCGACCCGCTGGATCTATCCTCGTCATCCCTGGACACGAGCAGCATACGATCCGCCGATTCGTCTCCTCTCTACGGCAGTGTGACCATTTCCCTGCAACTGAGCACGACGGCAGACCCCACCACCGTGCGATTACTCATCGGCCTACAGGTAGACGATCCCCTCCCGATTCCATAAGCGCAACCGTATATTACACGCAAAAATCGAATAGCATTTGTTATGATCGCCCCTTGTGCGTGCCGAACGATTTTGCCTACCGCATTATAACACGAAGAGTCATTCACTCCTTAGTGGGAAAACAAATGCAAAAGTGCTCTCGCCCTTTATGCCAATCAATATTTGTCAAAAGGCGAGTCTGTGGGGAGGACAAAGGCCAGCACAGAACGACGGATGACGTGCGACGTTGTGGTCTATCCCCTCCTCGCCCGAACATTACGCGCGCAGCACGTGAAAATTGACAATCGTTTCCGTAAAAATGTGAACGACCTTCAGTCGTACACCTAATGCATCATTCAGGAACATTAATCAATTGGTTTAATTCATCATTCATGATTCACAGTTATTGACTTGACGCTCAGTGACAATACTGGAACCACCACTCACTTATTTGATATTCTGCATTTCGTCTACATTAACAAAATAGTTTATCCTTGAATAGCTAAATCAATATACGAGTAATATCAAATTTGGTCATCATAAGTTACTTACTTTCACTTTTTCAAAAAAGTAATTCAAGACTTACACTTAGAGACAAGACTTATTGATGCAATCAAAGATACACAAATTTAAAAACACTAAATAAAGAAAATAAAGATTAAAATAAATCACTTTGAAATCAAACAATAGATCATCCCTGAAAAAATTACAGAAATTTATCACTGAGCAATAATTTCGGTTTTGTTAGTGGGAAAGTAACCACTCTTAGCAGTTGTTTATCTTATTCTACTGATTCGACCATTCTGGTGGAACACAAATGACCTACACACAATTTTCACTTTGCCAAGCTACTCAGTTTTACTTGTCAAGTTCTCGAATTTGCAAGACATGATCAATAACATAAATTCCCCATTTGAAAAAGTTAATTTGAGTGTCCAGGGTGCGACCCTGTCTTACTTTTCGCCGTGTACAACGTTCGCCGGTTCCGGTTCCGAGGAGTTCCACGCGCGTGACGTAACCTTCGGCGATCTCCGGAATCCTTTTGTCCAAAAGGGCGGACTTCCGGCCCTGATGCCCACGAGTCGAACAGCCTTTGCGCAGCGCACAGAGCCGGGCAACCGCAAACAAAGAAAGTGCAGTTTGTCCGGCAAAACAATCTGGAACTTTCGCGCCGAACAATCCGGTGCGGCGTCAAGCCATCGATTTCATCGGTTTAGTCCAATTTAGGCGTGAGGCCTGATTGATCGGCCGGAGAGATCCTTTGCCCGACTTGGCAATTTCGAGACGACGAACGCGAAAACATAAAAGTCCATCCATTGACGGCAAAAATATAGGAAAATCCAATTGACAAGAGTTCATTCGATGGCCAACCGGCCCAGAAATTTTTGTGGCAGGAATGACCCCGTGTTCAGGTCAGCAATCGCCGAACACGGGTCGGGTGACGCTGGCTACCCTGGTGGCCAAACCGATGGCCATTGGCCGCTGGGGGCGCACCGTGAAGAGGTGGCGATGTAAGCGTGGATTAATAGCTGCCGCTATCGATCCAGCGCTTACATATATATATTTTAGATTTAGATTTAATTGTGATTATCGCCGCGCCGGGGTATATATATATTTTGTAAGTGAAGGCAACTTTAGCGTAGGCGAACAAACGATGTTCATGTCATTCGTCGTTTCAATGCCGAAATTCATTTTTTTAAATTGTATTTTCCACGCTGTGGTAAATTCAGAGATTTGAATGATTAAATTTAAATGTTGTTATTTTGTCCACAGGAGGCGCAAGACCTTCCACCGCGCGACACTGTGGCGTGCGGCGACCCCTTCTTTCGCATCACGGTGGTCAAGGAATCGCGGGCTTTCCGTCGGTCCAAGTCCAAGGGAGACGTGCTGGCTGAGTTCGAGACCAATGTCCAACGTCGCACTCGACACCCCATCTACAACCAAAAGTTCGCTAAGGAGGTGCAACGACCAGACATCAAGGTAAACAATTTTTTAGCTAGCGTATTTCCCGGGGGGGGCAAACTATCACCTGGGCTAACGGGGAAACTCGCCAAAAAAAAATGCACATTACATCTGAATCGTCAAACATTGTTCTTTAAAATAAAAAAGTGTCTACGAGATTGCTCCATTTTTAGTTTCATTTCAGTTGATTAGGTTTAACGCATTACACAACTATACTATTTCACTACCTTTATTAAACAAATAAAAAAATTAGCAAACAGAAGAGTGATAGAAAATAAGTCGTCTACATGAAATATACCCTCCATTTGATAAAATAATAAATCACAGATAGCTACTTTGACGCGTTGTCCTTAAATAATTATTATGCAATTTTTCATTGTTACAGGACTGCGTGATCCGGTTTGCAGCCTTCGACAAGGACAAGTACGCCAATCCAACCGCATTCGGAGAGACAGCAATCACGCTTAAAAACCTCAACCTGTCCTTGCAAGGCCAACCAATATTTTTCAGCCTGGAATTATCGGAACCAAAACAGGTAGGGTGATATCTCCACAAAAGAAAAATATTCCAATGATTATATTAATAAAAATCAGTAATGCAATTCGCGTTTATGCTTATTTTGAACAGAGTAACGGAGAACTGCAGATGGGCGTCATGTACTTGCCGACGGCTGAGCGACTAGCCTTTTCCGCTTTCAAAGTGGCCAACCTTAGGCCGGAAAATATGGCGGGCGACTTGGACTCTTATAGTAAGTGAAGTTACTTTTGTTGAACTAGCAAAGACCGAAATGAATGAAGATTATTAATTCATTTTATATAAAACGAAAACAACCTATAACTTAACTTAATTTTCAATCTTAAATTTACAGACGCCTACATTCGAATCATCATGCTACACAACGGCAAAATGGCGGCGAAAAAGAAGACTGGTACGGTCAAGCTGAGCTCAGCGCCCTCCTTCGACGAGTCCATTGCATTTGACGTGCCCACCGAGCAGATACGTAACTTGTCGTTTGTGGTGGTGGTGGTGGCCGCCCACAAAGAGCAGTCGGCGCCACTCGCCGTCGACAGCCAAGACATCTTCCGCAGCGCCCCCACGCCGCCGCCGCCGTCCGCCCAAGATTCCGTACACGCCGGCGCCGAGCGCTGCCTGGGCAAAGCCCGACTCGGACCCAACACTCCTTCCACCGGACTGCAGCACTGGGAGCTGGCTCTGCAGCGACCACGCGAGCAGGTCATGTTGTGGCACGCGTTGCGCTAAGGACACGGCAGCCGCCGCCGTCAATTTGATAGGGGGGTTTTCGAATTGCGCCCAATCGCGTTCGGCGACCGCCATTTTATTCGATATCGCGAGCTCTCGAGTGTGATCGTCACGGTCCCCCCCTTCCCCGGCACAACAAAAATTGACCAATCAAAATAAAAATCTAAAATCGCATTAGGAATTTCGATTGTAGATCGAGATGAACGAGAGGTGTAACACATAAATGCGCCATAACGCATGCTTCATTTGCTACTTTTATCAACTGATCCAAACAAAGATCCAAACAGTCAAATTAAAGTGTCACACGCCTCCTCCAATCGCAATGTACTTTAGAAATTCCTACGAAACAGGAGTTATAAATTCTAGAAAACAAATAAATGAGATTTACCGAATATAAGTTTGATATTATTTCTGGGCTTTGGCAAGTTT
>JAQGBY010004301.1:0-16924 GCA_034698785.1 Mycogona germanica | reverse complement strand
ATTTTCAATATAAAAATAAAATAAAATAACAATATTAACAACCATAAAATAATCAAATAGATATTTAAAAAATGATTCTTTTCAATTTAACAAAACAATTGTCAACCCAGGCAAAGCCGGGCAACATTCTTGAATTATATAAAAATAAAAACTAAGATATAATCAAATTGATCGCCAACTTTTCTATTCTTTCAAGCAAGCCAATCAAAATGAAAGCTTACACGACTCACTTTTTAAAGACTTTCCATTGGATCTGTTGGAGACTTAACTCAGCGCTCATTTCACTAATCCGCGCGCACTAATCCGTCCTTCGTTGTTCCTCTCTCCCTTCCAACCTGTCCATCTCATTTTTATGTCCACCCCCACCACAGGAGTTCAGCGTCCAGATCACGTTTCGCGAGCAGTGGGTGGACGACCGTCTCCAATACGACACGATGGGTGGCAAGGTCAAAGTGATCGTGCTCACCGACCAGGAACGAATCTGGAAGCCCGATCTGTTCTTCGCCAACGAGAAGGACGGAAAGTTCCACAACATCATCATGCCCAACGTGCTGCTACGAATCTACCCAGACGGAGAAGTGCTCTACAGCATACGGTAGGTGGCGCCACCCCGGCTCACCTCTTGTCCAATCATCCGTGTTCAGACAGGAGGGGAAGATGAAGAAGACTCAATTTGAATTCGCTACTCGCTCGTTAAAAAGCAGGAAGGATGACCAGTCGCTGAGGGACTGGTGGCACGAAGGTCCCGGGTTCGATATCCGGCGCGGGATCATTTTTATTTAATCCTGGAGAACTTACAATTGTCCCACCATCGAATACAGAGTGGTGCTGCAGCACCGAGTGATCATTCGGGCTTTTGTTCCATACACAGTGCGTCATATAAATTTTATGAAATGTTTGTGTCAGTCTGAACTTTCTCATTAGAATGTAGTTTTCTTTTTCGACATGGGGGTGATCATCATCGTTCGGTGGAGTTTGGTTGTGTCGTCTCACTCTCACTCTCTCTTTCTTTGTCGTCTGGCCACATAGAATCTCTCTTCGCCTCTCGTGTCCCATGAACCTGAAGTTATTTCCACTGGACCGGCAGAAGTGTTCACTCACCATGCCCAGCTGTACGTATCCCGATCCAAACTCCCTTTGCACAGAGTACCACATGTCTCAGGAACGGCAGTCGCGCGTTTAGCTAGCTGCTGCCGCTCCGATGGACACTTTGAAATGCGTCCATCTAACTCCATCTCTTCCTCCTCCTCCTCCTGTCTCCCTCTCATCCGCAGACGGCTACACCACCGAGGACTTGGTGTTCCTTTGGAAGGAGGGTGACCCCGTGCAGGTCACCAAGAATCTGCATCTGCCCCGCTTCACCCTCGAGAAGTTCTTCACGGGCTACTGCACCAGCAAAACCAACACAGGTATGTGCCCGTCCACCCACACAACACTCTATCGCCATTTCCCCATTCACCAAAAGCGAAGGAATTCGATTTTAGTATCGGCAGATTTTCTCTTATCCGACTCATACCAGATTGCATCTTGTCTAGAGCTTGCTGGTACTTTCTAGATTCACCGTAACTGAATTTTGGCCTACACATTATTGAACATGGAAGCATTTGAGAAAAAGATACCCATACATCAAACAAAACTTACCTACAGAGTATATATTCCGGCAACATTATAAAGACATAAAATTTAATTTAAGAAAGTCTACTTCCTGGTCCCACTCCTGTTCACCTTTATAGAATTTTTGTAGATGTAATTGTATGAGACTATGTATGAGATTATGAGACTACACGCTGTTGCAGATAATTGCACCTAAAATTATCAAATACAATTGGATGCAGCTATCTAAAAGATGTGAATCTTGTCATTATCTTAAAGTTGAAATATTCACGATTTCCCACCATTATAGAACCTACTTATCTAAGTATATAATATCTTTGTTTCTCGACTTCAACGTTTGTCAGGCGAGTACAGCTGTCTGAAGGTTGACCTGCTGTTCAAACGCGAGTTCAGCTACTACCTGATCCAGATCTACATCCCGTGCTGCATGTTGGTCATCGTGTCGTGGGTCAGCTTCTGGCTGGACCAGAACGCCGTGCCGGCCCGCGTGTCGTTGGGCGTGACCACCCTGCTCACCATGGCCACCCAGACTTCCGGGATCAACGCCTCCCTGCCGCCCGTCTCCTACACCAAGGCCATCGACGTGTGGACCGGCGTCTGTCTCACCTTCGTGTTTGGCGCGCTGCTAGAGTTCGCGCTGGTCAACTACGCCTCACGAAGTGACCAGCAACGCGACAAGATGAAGGCCCAGCGCAAACAATGGGAGTTGGAGCACGCGGCGGCCATGGCCGAAGCCGGAGATCACAGCGAGGACGGAGTCACCACCTTCGCCATGGTACGTAGGCGTGTCGGTGGCAATAGGGAGGACAGATCGGAGCACGATTGCATATCGATATTGAAATAACTGTAAATGTAAAATAGATTGAACGTGGTCTGTCTATTAAAATGAATTGAATTAGCACCTTCACCTCGCACCCAGTGTTGTCGAGAATGAGCGTTGTGTCCTTCAATCTGTGTACTATCGTTTCTCCTAGAAGCCGCTGGTGGGCCACAGCGACGCAGGCAGCATGCTGGACAAGGGTCGTCAGTGCGAGATCCACGCCCAGTCCCGTCAGCAGCACTGCTGTCGCACCTGGATGTCCAAGTTCCCCACTCGATCCAAGCGTATCGACGTCATCTCCAGAATCACCTTCCCGCTGGCCTTCGCCCTCTTCAACATCGTCTACTGGTCAACGTATCTGTTCAGAGAGGACGAGGAGATGGACTAAGGGGGCGACCAACATGCGCCGTCACCACCACCACCACCAGCACCACCCTCTACTAACACCAACCCCTTCCCCCAAACGGAAACAACACCACTGACACCTCAGACGCCGGACTACAGAACTACTTCCGGTGTGTTCGGTGAGTGTGTGTGTGTGTGTGCGCGCGCTAGCCGAGACGCACTTCCGGTTTGTTCAGACTTCCGGCGCTCTCTTAATCAACGGTGTGTCTCACCAGCTATTCCGCTCACACATGGACAAGCCCGGCCACCAGCCAACCAGTCAGCCGAGAACACATGTCAGAATCAAGATGGTGGTCAGACACGCGGCGCCCCCTCACGGACGGCCAGGACAACCGGAAATGGTGGTCGTGCGCACCGTCGTTATGGTAGTTGACTTTTCGTGTTGTGTTTCCGCGAAACATAAAAAATTGGACTCCGGTTAACAGGGCTGTGGTCGTGACCGTGGACGGACGGGACCTGGCCACAACTTTCGTACACCCACCCCAACCCCAACCTCCAACCCCACCTTTATTAATCAGATACTAACGAGGATGGAAGGATGATCGTGCGACAGCTCAACAATATGGTGGAAACTCTTGATTTTTATATACCGTATCTGAATGACGTAAAACCGTTCTAGTTGATGTACCAAAAAAAAAAAGTAGGTTTGTTGTTAGATTAAAAAAAAGCATGAATGGCCCGGTAAAGTAGTTGAATGATCAACAGGTTACCGTAATGTAAAACCATTGACGATGGACGGGGGAAGGGGAGGGAAGGGGCGGCTAGTGATGGGTTGAAAGGTCACTGATGTGAAAGTGGCTGAGACCATGGAAGAAACTAGGTTGGACTTTATTGAATTGAAGTCGCCTAAGATGAGCAGCTAAACGCGACGTGTGGACATATCTGTTTCACATCTTCCAACCAACTTCTTCCATCGTGTAAACACCTATTTGGAGGAATGGGTTGTAGCAACGTGGGGTTTCGATTCTCGACTTTCGGTTCTGTGAATTCCTGACTTGATCGTGATAAATAGAAAAACTTTTAAACATATTCATTCGAGTAATACTTCCGACTTGGAATGTGGGTCAACTTTCATCGAGAGACTAGAAAATGGTGAGCAGAAATTGGAATTAAAAGCAGATCCTGAATCGACAGTCAAGAATAGTCCCCCTGTATACAGGTTAGCGAGCTTATACAGAGTGCATCCGACCGGGTCTGCGTAAAAGAATCAAATCCCCGTTTCACCTATGTGTGTGTTTGTGTGGAAAGAATAGGCATCGAAATATAAAATTAGATGTAAATAGGTGTAGCCGTTCATTAGTTATATTTTCTGGCGTGGGGACAACATTTCCTTCAAGCATCGAACGAAGGCGCGTAGCTCAAATTAAAATAGGTCGAGATCAAAAAAATAAAACGATATACTGATAAACGATAAACGATAACTGTACCATAGTAGATTACAGGCAGCGCCTTAAAATCTAACTATATACCGCAGAAAACAAATATTTAAGATAATTATCGTCTGAACTTATAAGCGAAAAAACATGGGAACACGCACGGGACACTTTGGGATGTTTTCGCAAAAAAAATCGTTTTTATTCGTTTGCTTCGAGCATTTCCGAATTTTGCCAACTCGGTCGTCGTCGTTTAATCTAAGAATGTTCTGGGTTCCTATGTTTTTTCGTTTAGGTTGAGATAGTCAGTTTGGAAATGGCTCAAATAATTTCTTAGGAAAGTTCTTGGATGGGGGCATACACACACAATTAAAGGATAGCCTAATTTCAAGATACAAAGCCGCATAAACTCTATCTTCTAACGAATTTTCGAAGCAGTCATTAAGGAACTTAGGAACTCTTCCTGCAATAGACGTACGTTGAAAAAAGCATGTAGACGCACTTCTAAACACAAAATCTCAAATGTAAGACATTCTTATGTAAATAGAAGAGTGTGCGGGTCTCAAATACAGAGATAAAAATTTATTTCAAATTTTAAAACATTTCTCTGTATTTAAATTTTTTACATTTGAAACAAATATTTATCTCGTTTTTTTGGGGCTAAGAAACTAGCTTTATTAAACACTCTTTTATCGCCAGACCAGAGCTCACATGATTATAAATACGGAATTCGTCAACAAAATAAAATGACCAATTGTGTACGTGGACATTTATACGAGGCTGGTCAGGGACCATTGCGTTAAAAAAAATTAAGAAATGGACTTTCTCTTGGAAGACAATGGAAGTGGAAAGGTATAGAGCGGTTTCGAAATTATAAAGACTCACCATCGGCCTGAAATCCTGAACGTCCTGGAATGTTGACGTATGATGGCTTCGGACAAACGATAAAAACTAGATACCTTATACCCTTGCGCCAAATAAATTTTGAGTGTCTCAGATTTGCATAACGCTATGGAGGAAAAGATGTAGATAGTTAACGAGAGTCCGACAGGTTTCTTATTTTCCTTCAACTCGTGACCCTCGTTGTTTGCACGTTTCCGGTCTCAAGAGGGCCTTCCGATTGGACAGAGGTGTTGGGCGAACCGACCAATGGGAGAAAGGCTCATTTGATGACGTACAATCAACCCAAAAAAAAAAACCAGCCCAAATGCACAAAGCACACCATATCTACGCCCAATGTCCGAGTCGCCCCCCACCAACCCCCAACCCCCAACCCCCAACCCCATTCAACCTTCACCCCAAGTTGACCTTTTTCTACACGTCAACTACGATACTGCGTTCGCGCGACAACACTTGAAAAAATCGTAGCAATTACAATTTGTATCACACATTACCCGTAGTTCACACACACACACACACACACACACTAGTCTACTTGTATACGGAGCTATTCGACCTTTGACTCTGGCAAATGCGACGCGAGCGCCCCCTCACCTAGCCATCGGCGCAACACTCGGCATTAACCCCGAGGCCCCCAATTTATTTGTAGAGTTGAAAAATCGCGCCGAGATGAGACATTTTTTTTGTTAGAAATTAAAAAAAAATACTTGATTGTTATGTTGGTTGGAACTGTATAAAAATTGGAATCCCGTTACACTGAGCTTATAGATTTTAAAAGGAGAACTTGCGTGAGATGGGTGGGTTTAGGTTTTTAGAAATTTACTAGTGTTGACTGGTTGTTGGTACGAATGCCACATTTTTTGAATATAATAAGGGTTGCTGACGTTACTGAAATGTCGATTAACATGTTTGAAACCAGTTTTCATGAATCGCGTTGTGAAAGTGTTTAAACTTTCCGCTCTGCTGAAGGCCTGCATATTCATATGAACATGTACAGTGTATAGCGAATTTATGAGGGTACGATACTAAACCATGCATGGGGAGATGTTGTTGCCGTACACTGGATGAGATACGTGGGTCGACTGAAACTTTTTGATAAACAAAACTTCACTAAGAGCACTTGCATGGAGAGAAAAAAAATGTACTTGTATAACCGATCTTAAAAAAAACCACTTTTCCGGTGAGCCAGGGAAATTCTTGATCCACAGAATTTCACGCACACTTTTTTATAATTTCATTTTACGGATTCTGTTTCTCGTTTTTGACAATGGTTGTCAGAAGTCGCTAAGTCAACTGTCACCGAAAGAGATATTCATGAAACTCGGATTCACGAACTTTTGTAACGTTTACACAAAATGCGAAGTTCTGGTTGGAGCATGCGCCAGAATCACTCTTACTCAATTGTTGTACAGATTGAGAACAATCACCAAAATGGACTGTTTCAAGTTTGTTAATTAATTACCTTGGATTACATACTCGTATAGACATTTAGTTGGAGTGACACTTGAGTTTATGCCTACCTTAGATTGGAGCAGCCGATAAAACCTATTTGTTCGATAGAAACGTCCGTGTGTCTTGTGAGAACGAAAGTAGCACCAAAAACAACATCAGTATTGAATTAATTAGCACCACTTAGAATGTCTTCTGTGTATGTTTTTTTTCCTTCTTATTTTCTTTCTTCCGTTAACTTCTTTGTGTTCACTCATGGACCTCGAACAATAAAACAATTTTGTACGCAGAGTTGATCGGACGAGATTTTCTTTCAATGACTTATAACATGTTAGAAAGATTTGTTTAACCACTAACTATTAATAAAAAAAATTGAAATGTAATTCTGTCGAAACATATTATTTCCTATAACTTTATGTTGTTTTTGTAAATTCTTATGTTGAATGAATGATTCTTTGTTGGAATTAAGTAGGACGTTTTGTTCGACTTGCGTTAGGCGTTGTTCCATAACCAAAAACAAATGTTTCTTAATTGTTCACATTTATAAAAATTGTTCGTCTATTTACAGGTTCTTCAAAAGACAAATACCTTTGTCTAAAAATTACAAAAAATGTCCCGAAAGAGTTTACTGGGTAGTGATAAATTAGCGCATCAATACACTGCGTAGCGCTGTGTAACTGAGGCACGAGTAACAATTTCATTTTAAAATATCAATCCTCCAAACCCCCAAACGTTTAAAATAACGAACCAGTAACATCACCAGAATATTTTTGAAACTATTTTCAGCGAAAGTTAAGATAGAATGATTTTTTGCGGTCGTTATTCCGTAGCTAAAGTGTCGGTTATCGATCGGACATCAACCAACTTCTAAACTTCATCCTCGACTGCGATTATTGTTCAATTTGTGGGGGCTGTGTGTGTGTGTGTGTGTGTGGGATAGACCGACCTCAGCTATAACTTGAGCGTCATCCAAGCTTTTCCAGGAAATAGAGATGACGTTAACCCCGTTTTGCTTTTGTACCAAGTTGTTGAATGGCGCAACAATAAAGCAAACACAGGGAATTTTTACTGCTCTTTTAATGATTCTTTTTAATGTCGCTTGCCTTGGCGCCCACACACATATATACCAGGAGGGGGAGGGGTGGGAGTGCACCCACAGACGCTAAAAGATTCCCCTCCCGCCGCCACCACCACCACCCCTCGGAATACCACCAACACCGCAACGTGTGTGACTTCACTTTTTTATCTACGGAATGCTTGAACGAAACCTCCAAAAGGAAAACCACCCTGAACATTTTATTGCCCCGACTAGAAGTTCTTTGTCTGGTATACGATCAACGCCTAGTTTAATATTTTTCACAATTTTATTTTATGATTCGATTTTATGAAGAAAAAATCGTCCCCCATCTTGAGAACGAATCAGGAGAGACGTTCCAACTCCGGGATAATAACAGTCTTTACAGAGATTTAGGCTATACTTTACGAATAATTAGAGAGTCTTGTGATCCTGGGTACGATTCCAACCACGGACTCTTACGTTATTTGGTTTCGGAAAACTGGTAACGATACATAAACCAGATTGTACACAATTTTTGATTTAGGAACCGTCTAGGAAACTATTCATGGAATACGGCCTGGTGGTAGCTTTCAATTTCGCGACTCAAAAATTCAAATCGACCCACATTTTCGTCCTTCACAACACTCCAGAATCTCAGCGTTCAACACCGTGCGCACCAGAAATTATTCCAACACTTTCTATTTCACCACCACCACCACCACCACTTTTCCAAAGGGGACGGCCCTTAATCCCCCTGAATCGCTTTCGACGTGCGCGAGCGTCTCCAGATAAGGGTGGGGAAGAGTTAGGCACCATCCCTACCCACCCACACATTTTTTCCCCTTCTCCTTATAACCCCTCTCTCTCCAAGCAGCACCCAACGGGCAAGTCAGAAAGAGCGATTGCCTCCGTTCGATGTATGTGTATGTGAGTATGTGTATGTGGGTATGTATGTATGTCTGGCATCAGCCGTCGCCGAAATGAGATGATAACGCGCGTAAAGCCAAAGCCCTCTCTGATTCAATCAATCATCGAGCAACGCCGCGTCCAAGTCCTTATAACTCTCCCCCTCCTTCATCCCCCCACCACCACCACCAACCTACATCCACAGCACCCTCTTACGGCACCCTACAAACCCAACTCGACCGAAACATATTTAAAATCGAAAACAAATGTAGTTACAATTAAAATTACGATTACAAATTTTACCCGCAAGCAGCCCCCAAGAGAGGGGCCTATGGCGGGGGTTGAAAGACCAGTTGGTGACAGAAATGGATTTATTTTAAAAGGCTCTGGATTCGAGGCTCTGACAGGCCATTCCACTGTCTACACACTCTAAGGAAATAGGAGTTAAAATATGACGCAGATGTACATTGAAGCTCGTTCACCATTCTAGTGTGGCTCCTTCTTCTACTTCTATTAGGAGCTGGGCACATAATTTCCCCGACATCAACATTACAATCCCCTTAAGAATTCTGACCAGCAACCTTAAACTGATCTCCCTCCTACGATCTCCCAACCCAGTTACAACCCCAATCTTTTGGCTGAGCGTCCGGACTTCTTGACTCCGGATTCTTGGACAGCGCTGGACAAAAAGCGAACGGAGCTCAAGATTTAAAAAAATTGGAATTCATAATTTCATAATTGCAAACGCGCGTAAATTTTTTCGTATAGTTGTAGAGATTTGTACATTAGAGTGGACACTAACACTGAATTCTAATACGAATCTCAATTTATTACTGGAACATATCAATTCACCTAATACAGCAACTTCTCAAAAATAAAAAGTCGTCAGAGGGTGAGTAAAAAGAAAACTCCATATTCCTCTTGAGATACGCCGAAAACGTATAATAGTTGGAAGGTGAGTTGTGACGGTTGGTGCTCCTCCAGCAAGGATAGCCTGGAGACTCTGGAAAGTAATTCTCTGCGGTTGACGTCAGGTCGGGACTCTGGATCTTCGTCAACCTTTAGCTGCGTGGGAGGAGACTTCTAGGCCTCCCCCCCCCACCCCCGGACCTCAACTCACCCCCACCGAAAGAAACATTTGGCCGTTACTCGAACATAAAGCGAATAGGTGATTTATGCGTTTGACGCGCGCCAAAAGGTTGCCATGGAAACGAGGGGATTGGGTGTGGGGGAGGGAGGGGGTAGGGGGCAGAGCGTGATAACTCCCCCCACCCCCACCCCCCACCCGTGATGGATGGTACACGATTGAAACGAAGAAGAAAAAAAATTGTCCACCATGTATCACGAGTGTAGAGATTTTTTGTCTGTGTCGATATATACCATTTTGTTCCAGATCCACTGTATACTACTGAACCCCCGAGGTAGCAAGTAAAAGATCAGGAATTCCCCCATCCTCTTCATCCTTCTCCCCGTCCTTCCGGGGTCACTGACCTCCCCTTTGTGGCAGTCCACGCCAAAGCGAGTTGGTCGAATCGGTCCCAGCCCCAACCCCACAAAAAATGCTATTTGGCATTCAAATGAATTCGATCGGACGATTGAATTGCGCAAAATGTTTGAAGAGGGCATCACCCAAAACTCGAGGGAACGCGCGATTTCCACTTTAAATATAAAAAAATATGGCGCCTTCCAGAAGAGGAAGAAAGTATCGATTGCTCCAGGGGCCGCTCGCGAAAGAATAAAAAGAAACGAGTCGTATTTCTCTTCAGGGCGAGAAACCCAAAATAGCTCGTCTTTAAACTGCAACTTTTTAAACAATGGGAATAATTTTAGTCGCAATCTGGACTGTCAAACAAAATAGAAATCAAAATGTTATCTTAAAATATACAGCAGATTTAAATCACACAATAACAGATTTGGGATAGTTGATCTCCTCTCATTTTCTATGGCTTAGTGAGATTTGCAGTAGAAGAGCTGAATTACCAAATTAACGATTCAATATCAACGGTTCCTGATTAAAGAAGCTCTTTTTCAAAATTCTTATTCTAATCAACTGTAGTCAATCGCACTACAGGCGTTACGTCCACTCATGGTGTTTAGGCACATTGCGAGGGGGAACGACCAGTACCCTGGGATGGAAATTTTCGAGAGCCCGCGCCGGGAATCGAAACCGGGATCGCCGAGACACAGTCAGTCGCTAAACCAACTGGGCTACGACGAGTCGTACAATTTAGAACAATTAGAAAATCGGAATGGCTTTTCAGTCTCGGTTAAGCACGGTTGACACCGAAGAATTTGGCTCCAGAGAAGCCGATCTTTTCCGGTCGCGTGAACTACACGAATTTTAATTTTTTAATTTCGCTTAGTGCACGTAACCGGAAAAGATCGGCTTCATAGGAGCCGATCTCTCCGGTGTAAACCGTACTTGAGTCTTTCGCATTTTAAAGTCAAAACCACTATGATGTTGATGTAGGCAGGCTCAGCGAGAATAACGAACAAATCCAAAGTTATATGGAGACGCTTAACAATGGGGGCAATAATTACGGCAACAATCGTGATGGTCGTAGTTCCCGCCCGTCCCATGAATTAATAAACGCGTGTAATACGCGAAGGCGGGGCAGCCACTCCCATATCCACCTTCCCCCATCCTCCCCTCACCTTTATCCCCTCTCCCAAACCATCCCGTAACAGTAAATAAGAGTTGCATTAGCGCTGTCGCGTGAGATGCTCTAACCGTTCAAATCACTTCACAGGGGAAAAGCGGGAATAATCGGGTCTACATATCAGATACTTGCCTAATACAGAGTGATGCTAAAAGAGAATAGCGTTACCTCTCACGCTAATGCGCGCCAAATGCCAGATTACGTGGCTAGATGGCGCTCCTGCAAAATAGACGGTGGGCGTTGTCGCTGGCGACAGTTGGGGGCTTAAAAAGAAACAACCATTAAATTGTAAATCCGCTTAAATTGAGAAAATTGTCATTGTTATTTGACAAGAGTATGATTCGAAAAGTGCGCTTTTTGGCGTTAGGCAAAACATTCTAAACAAGTCCAAACACCAATTTGCTTACGCAAATTGATGTTTCCCACAGGTCACACAAGCTCTTGATTTCGCAAGACATACAACAAAGAAAAGCGAGAACAGGGTCGATTAAAATTAAAAAGAAATAAAAAAAAAGAAACTTGATGCAAAAAACATTTGTGACCAATAAAATTTAGATTTTTAAATACGAAGCACAAGCCTTGTAACGACTAACAGTGCGCTTTATCGCTAGGTGGCGCCGTAAACATACCCCTGAAAAGTAGTTGCAGCTTCATAGAAAAGAAAAACACCCCGGAGATCATCGAACCTGTTCAGATACAACTAAACTGTGCTTTTATTTCGTCAATTCCTCTCTAACCCCTCCACTGGAAATTTATTTTTCCAACAGCTCGTTTTCCGTGTCTGCTTTCATCGTAACGTGACCAGGCCACAATAAGGGCAGGTCTGGTCAGAGTCAACTATAGCGGTATCATGGATCATCAGCCAAATGGAGGTAGCATCTCACATGGAATTCCAGCGTAAGTCCTAAGGGAAAACACAAAAATGGATCCATAATAGCCTCTATTATGACTCCCCCTCCCTAACCCCTCACCGCACCACAGGCGATAACGTCATCGACTTTATGAATGACTATTCATTCCGGTGACGCCAAATTTTAATAAAACATATTTAATATTTTAATAAAACAAATAGAACAGCCGATGAAAGCGAGAATGAGAACGTTTTGGTGTAGAGCTTTTATCAATTTCATTGTTATTTATAATATCTACTGCGTTCGATAAATAATTATTCGCCCATTTCCCGATATGCGATAACATATCCGACGCGATGCGGTTCATTCAATAAATTCTGTATCGCTACAATAAATAAAACAAGCTAAAAAAAATTGATTATAATCAATGAATAGGATTAATGACTGCTAGCATATACTGATATTGATTATATTTAAGGGTAATGAGATGTAAAAATGATTTGAGCTATTGCTGAAGTTGGTTAAAAACTAATATAGCTGCCCCTCATAAATGAACCGATTCCAAGAACAAGCAATGCAACCGTGCAACGCATGGTTGCCAACATCAGGGTAAAAATGAAATCAGCTACAGCCCTTGAGTTATAGTTGCCGCCGTCGCTCACTAGACGGCGCTAGCGATCAGGATGATGCCGCTTTTCGAAACTGAGGGACCTAGCTTTCTCTCTGCTAAGCTGTTTCAGCGCATTTGGTTAATTTGAATAAATCTGCAACACTCTTTGTCACTGTTAATTTATTTTATGAGCTATTATATTGAATGCAACGTCTTGTTCTGGCGAGTACTGAGTAAAATTGAGCCGAACTTTAAAGAACGTTTCTTTAGAGGGCCAAAGGTTGCATGGCCCCTCAATATTGCCTTCGCAGGTAACGTACGCCACCTAGCGAAATAATTCGGCAACTCAGAAAAGCCTTTATTTCATTTGG
Organism: Mycogona germanica; assembly: GCA_034698785.1. Classification (NCBI taxonomy): domain Eukaryota; kingdom Metazoa; phylum Arthropoda; class Diplopoda; order Chordeumatida; family Chordeumatidae; genus Mycogona; species Mycogona germanica. The sequence goes on along the minus strand of JAQGBY010004301.1, from coordinate 3,908 downwards.
AATAGAAATACGTAAAGGAGAGTGGCGCCACCAAAGGCGAACTAATTTAGGTAACAGTCAGCAGGTTTACGGCTTGAAACTAGTGAGGAAGTTCCTAACAGCGTCTGAACAAAATAAAGTCTTTAAAATAATTTCGACAACGTCCTCAATTTCCATGTTTCCTTCTTAAATGATTTTTAAAATTAGAAAAAGAGAACCCAATTTTTAATAACGAGGAGATATAATTGGACTCAGTTTCTAATGACGCGAAAATTAATTCATTGATCAGGAGGTTCAAATTTGATTCTCAAAATCAAATTACGTCATTTGCGCATGCGCACAATCTCCAATTCCACTCATTCTGTTTTATGCGCATGCGCATATGACAAAACTGCACCTCCAGGGACCGCATTTTGGTCTTTCAAATATGATTCTTATCCCCAGATTGCGTCATCTGCGCATGCGCACAATCCCCAATTCCACTTATTCTTTTTTGTGCGCATGCACAGATGACGTAATCTGGGAATGATAATCAGATTTGAAACACCAAAATGTGGCCCCTTGACAATTGGAATATTGTTGCCATCAAAACTGGTAAATATTTGTCAATAGCGTTTGACAATTCCTTGAATTTTGATTTAGGTTAGACGAATCTGGAATCGTTTTAGCTATGCGATGCCGCCCTCTAGAGGATCAACGAAAAGTTGGTGATGCTAAAATATGTTTTTGCGCGGCTACTATTAAATACCAATACTAACCTGTGGTTACTCATATATAATATTTTAAAAGTTTATTTAAAAAAAGATTAACATGATTCTCGCTTCGGTTTCATATAACACGAACCACATTTTAGAATCACAGATACGTTTCGCCGACGAATAATGTAGGTTCCAAGTGCCTGTCGAGCGATGGAGAGTCATAAAAGAGAAGTGGCGGTGCCAAAAAAAAGGGGTTAAAATATTGGAAATCTATAGACCTCATAAAAAAACGAAAAGCTAAACGATTTATTCCTGAACGTCCACCATTGGTTAAATCCTGACAGAGATACCGCTAAATCAGATAGACCCGATTACACCAAGTGTAGAGAACTGAAACAATTATTTCAATCAAATAGAAAATCACCGAAATGCTTTTAAAAATTTAAACATAAGTGCAAAAGAAAAGGGAAGCCGGTCTAGCTTACGGATTTCTCTCAGATACGAGCGCATTAGACAAATTCGTGTTTTATTCTATAATTCTCGAAATATGCAGCTAACTTATACATTGTAGCTTCGTACGAGTTTTATTTTAAAAAAATTAAGTGTAACACCATTTCAGAAATAAAATTGCATGTATCGGGTCTTGATTTGAAGAGGTGTAAGATAGAGCGGTGTTAGCAGATTTTCTTTTTTAATTTTCGAATTGCAGGCAAGTGCAAAAATGCAATCTTGGCATGTGATTTCAATCTCAATTTATTGAATCGTCACTTTTCATTTGGACTCTTATCGAAAAAAATTGTAATTGTAATTGATTGCACGAGTTTAAATCCCGCGAAATGCTTTACAACTTGCAATTTCTAATTTCATCTGAATGTTTGGCTGTAAAACAAACAACCAATTAGACCATTCGAATTCGCTGTCAATACAAACAAAAACATCAAAAATGCAATTTTGTATTGTCGCATTTCCTCGATATTCAAACATTGGGAACGGAGGCTCCGTCCATTGTTTTTTCTGCACAATTAAGTCTACTCCAGAGTATTATTTGTGAATACATTGTGCACAATTTGCCCCTCCCCTAAACAATAGAGGGTGCAATTGAAGAAGGGAGGGGCCAGGCAATTGGCAGTGGCGGCACCAAATGCTCCAAGAGATCTGAGATGGTTGCGAGCGTTAATTACAAGTGGATCCCACGATCCATCAGTGTCACAAGAAATGTTAATTTATTCATCGCCAATGCTAAACGAGCCGGATGTGCAGTGAGTTGCAGCCTCGGTGGCACCCCCCCCCCCCAATGGCAGAGCACACAAAACCAACACTGCAGGCGCTGCAGCAATACAAACCAAAGACCTAAAAAGACCTAGAAGCCATACGAATGACATAATCCAGCAAAAGTGTGGTGAACCAACGTGTCGGTCGAACTTGAAACCATCCTCAGCGAGGAATTGATGTTGTTGGTCGTCAGGACACAACGCCATATTTGCTAATGACGAACCCTGATATTAAGGAATAGGACGCCTGCACTTTGCACCTTTTGAAACTCTTTGGTACAAACGGTCAAACTCTCAGCCTCGACGCATTTATCGATTCACTCGTAATTACGAAACTATGTTATTTGTACAGGGGGTTTCGCACGTCCCATTCCCCACCCACCCCCACAGCTACACCATTTAGTTTACTTCCACACACACTAGTGTGGCGACGCGCAGCCGGTTCATTACTCAAAAATCGATTTTGAAGTACGCACACACACACACACGAACAACGATATACAGTAGTACTTAACATTTATAAATTATACTCCCACTTTCTTGCCTAACAATTAAGCAAGCAGGGATTGATCGAATTGAGATTTCCTCTTAGAAATTTGTCCGACTCTGGGGACAGCAGCAGCATTAAACATGATTTTCTTTCGCGCATATAATTGCAAATGAAATTTCGATTAATTAAGAACCGCAGGTTTGATTTTTTTTCTTTAAAAGTCGTCTTCGAGAACTCTTACCATTAATCATTTGTCGCTGGAACATCAGAGGTTTGTATTTTTACATTGATATTGCAATAAGTAATAATAATTAATCAATATCAAGTTCATGGCTATTGCGCGTATACAGTGTGGAAGACTATGTGATTTCAAATGACGTTTTCACATGCTACAGGATATCAGAATTTACAAGTAAAACATGCAAATGACTAAGAATTCGATAACGCAAGAGCATCGATCAACGAGATCGATTCTAGCGATGATAAATGATTCTCGTTCAGGTTATTATTAAATTTTGCATGAATTGGGCATTCTCTCTCTTTCTCAATGAACTCAACAATTTAAAGACAATCCTGAAGTACAAAGTCAAAATATCCACTCTGTGAAACGCCCTCTTTATATCATTGTTCGCGTTCATAGGAAGAGAGAGCAAGAGGTTCACCCTTTCACTGTTACTGTACAAGCAAAGTCGCATTCGTGGTACAGGGCTAACAAATCTGATACAACTATCTCAATTGCTAATCAACAATAGACGTCCCGCACTTGTGCGGCAATATGTCTCACCAGTTGGAATGAAGGAAGTGACGTAGATGCAACATCGATCTACAGGGTTCTCCGCGCCTAGACAAGGCGACAGGTCACAGATGGATGGGTCAAACAAAATTGCACTTTTATCTGAGGTCCGTCGCCTTTCCCACATCACGTGACTGGAAACAAGACGATTTTTTTTGCCCAAAACATTTTGGCCACCTACGCGCGAACCACGCCAACAGATTGAGATCGTCAATCCATCATTGTCACAGCTCGTGTCCACGCACCCAGACCTTTACAAACCGAATCAGAGCTAATCGCTTTGCTGGCGCCTTCTGGCCACACGCGGAAGCAATCAACAGAGGTTAATCAAACAACATCAAAATTGAATTTTTTCAATATTCACCTGGAAATAAAAAAATTATGAAAAACAAACGAGAGAACAAAATCGGAAGAACGTTTATTGATCGACTGGAAACAGGTATTCTGCAAATCCTATATTATAAAGCAGAGATTTCGATTTTCGTGTCCGGAGACTATCTCTCGAACGGATTAATGAAATTTAAAAAAAAATCAACATACAGTTACTACGCCACCATAATTCGCTAGCGACGGAGCGACGGATCTCGATTTTCAATAAAACATAATAAAATAACTGTTACCAAATTTTGGATAATCTCCCTTTCGCTTCAAACTTAAAAAATGGCGTCTCCACATCA
>JAQGBY010004300.1:0-16928 GCA_034698785.1 Mycogona germanica | reverse complement strand
CCAGGTCGCCTCCTGGGGGGGCTTTGAGCGGTTAAATCAGGCGGTATACCCCTTAACAAATAATAATAAAAAACAACAGACCTTCTACGCCCGATTTCAATTAGTCGAGTAACAAAGGAGGTGAAGATCATCCACATGCATGCCGATAAATTAATGTTTGTTGATTTGACCCCGCCATTTGGAATTGCGATTTATCTGATCATAATTTCGACTTTTACATATTCTAAACCATTTTTATCTTCGGGGTGGTGCCAAGTTAGCATTCCTACGAGAGATTTGATTTTCTTCGGTGTGAACAGTAGGGCTGCAACCAGACATACGAATCCGCCCATACAAACGCGACAGAGACAGCAACTTGTTTAGCATTAGGGATTGCACAATCCATACGCAAAGGAACACCGAGAACCGAATCTCGAGCCAGGATCCAGGTGTGTAACCAAAGAGCCTTCTCCTCCTATAACTGATGATAACTTATTTTCTCAACAAACTGCATATCAGGTATGGAGACATTACTACGAATAAATTAGACTGGAAATTCCAATATTTTCGATAATAAAAAATCAGCAATTCGACAAAAGCTTCTTTTTAAATGTTGCTAAAAGGTTTCTGTACCGTAAACTCCCAAATGCATAGCAAACAATAACTACTGGAAACATGGCAATTCGAGAAAAAATTAAGTCAAGAATTCTTTAACTTTGGGAGTAAACAGGTATATAAATGTATACTTGTCATAACAACGTGAGGGCATGTTTCGCGTACTGTTCTTTAATTGACTGAATCACTTGTAGTATTTGACTGTGGTAACGCTGAATAAAAAAATAAGAATTCTTTAGGTATACACACCCACTGACTGTATAGAATATTTTTAAGAAAATTGCAAATTTGTTAACTGTTTAAAAAAAACCGCGGTCCAAATAAAAAATATTTTTAATTATAAAACTAAGTGTTGTTTAAAACTAAATACAAAATTTGAATAGAGCGAGCCACAACGAAATCGTTAAGAATGAAACATCCTACAACATACACATAAGAATCCTAGGACATTTCATTTTGCCGCTTTCACATGTTGCAAACTGAATGTAACCAATTCTATTCAAGAGCGAATGAATGGCACACTATTAAAAAACCAGTCTCGGCTAAGTGCTTATCACCTCAATTAAACGAATGCCGCATGAACTCTACAATCGTTTGTTAATCCAAAAAGAAATCGCACGATCTGTCGACGATTGAATCGGCAGGATGGCTTTTGCCAAAGCATATTTACCCACCAAACATGTTAGCTATTTACTAGCATTTCTATGACGACTGACATTAAAGAGTTACGAAATGTTCTAATAAACAGGTACTTGGAAGGGGAATTCCTAATAATATTAGATGCAAGGCAGTCAAATAAAAATACGAACTGGAACTTTTTGGAAGCAGTCGACCCAATTTCCCAGTACAGATTCAAAATAATTTCGATGGAATGATGTTTTATAAAAGAAAAAGACAATTTTACTTTTATAGAAAATAATTCGTTATCGTGTTATATTTGTCAATGACAAATAAAATTATAAATTTCTGTTCGTGCAAATTCTCAATTCAAAAAAGGGAATAGTAATTTAAAATCGCTATTTAAATTGTGGTATAATTTTGAAGGAACATACCTGGTATTCTTCTATTAAGGGAATTGATAGATAAAAACAAAAATTCCATGAATTTTACTGTTGGCTTGAAATTATATAATAGGAAGAAGAACGTCTGGATTATTTTCAATAAAAATGGGGGTTGTGCCCGGGACAGGCCTGACGAAAAAAGACGAACAAGAGTTGGCGATAACTCTTCTAATATAATAATAGTAAAGTCTCAGTTCCCACCACTTTCAGTAAAATAATAGTTTTACTATTATTATATTAGAAGAATTATCGCCAACTTTTGTTCGTCTTTTTTCGTCCGGCCTGTCCCGGGCACAACCCCCATTTTTATTGAAATTATATGTCGTCCCGAATATCTCACCGGGACTCGAACCCAGGACCATATTCTGAGCGAGAATTTTAGCCCACCCTCTTTCTCGCTACGTCGGGTCATACAGAATAGATTAGCAGATTAGTATCTGTAGATAGCGGCCAAATCCTTCCTCCCCCTCCCCCACATCCTGCACCTCTCATCACCAGATTCCGACCATTGTCCAACCCCCGATAACGACCCGCCCTAATGAGCCCATATAATCGCCTGCGTATATGTAGGGGGAGTCAGTAAACGACGGGCACCGGTCGGACCCGAACCAGGGGACAGGCCGGACCAATCGTCTGGGGACACGGAACACGTGCTCAATGGCAACTACGCCGCAGCTTTACATTGTCAGCGCGGCTCCAGACGGTGAAATCACTCGGACAAAAAAACACGTGGTCTTATCTGGCGCGCGTCCGCAAACAAACTAATCGCGAGTCCACACAGAACTGCATAAAACGTATCCACCCATCCCTCATTTGTACAGGACTACAGGCGATCCCCCACCTGAGCAGTCACATTCAAATAAACTCCCCCTCCCCATCCACCTCATCTTCGCAGAAAATCCCATTGGAACGAACGGTATTCAGCATCTACGAATCAACCATTTTAAGGGTTACTATAAAAAATAATTTTGTGAAAGGGGTTGCACCAAGTTAGATGTGATCCAGATGCCAAAATGGTTCGATTAAAAAAATATAGTTGACACTAATTTGAGCACTTCAAAAATCAATTGCGACAATTAAAAAAATTGCATATGGTCCGTTTTGCCCCGAAATATGAGTGTTAACAGCCATATGCAAAACTGTTCCCAAATATGGAAATGAGGTAGGGGTGGGAAGAGGAGCCGGTCGATTCCAGATTCCGTGTATTTCCATTATAAGCGTTGTTTGTACTGATAATATATCGCCCATCGGGAGGAAATAAAAGGCAGCGAGACACGACAATAATAAAAAAGAAATAATAAAAATATGATGGATGACGGACACGTAATATATTCAGTCCGCGCAACACGCCGCCACATTGGCCAACGCGCCCGCACACACAAGTTGGTCAGCATCCTGAGATAGAGCGAGCGGGCAAATAAAAAAAATGCATATAAACACACAAAACAAAAGCCGGGATTGCTATAACGGCGAAATAACAGATTTAACTGCGCAAAAACCGATCATTAGCCACGCGAGGGGTGGGAGGGCGGACCGAGAGGGTGGGCACATGGTGGCTAGGGGTAGCCAATGGTCAAGCGTGGTCATGTCTGACCGGGTTGTGGATCCCGGCCGGTGGCCCGATCGGTCAGGCACTGGGAGGCCGAATTAGTATTTCGTGACGCCAACTGTCCGTCACGCTAACTCCCCAACGCACCCACCCTCCATCCTCCGTCCACCCTCACCTGACGCCATATCAACACATGGGAAAGACGCGGATACCGAAATTGGGTGGTGATACGGGTTGTCGCGAGAACTGGGTCAGTACCAAGCCGGGTCGGGTCCGAATTTTATATCGGCTGACAAAATAGATTAAAACGTGCAAAATTAAAATCGTCTGACAAATAACCCATGAAATTGGATGTGAAATCCATTGACAACAAATGTAGCATTTAAAATTTAAATTTAAAATTACAGAGGGGAAAAAACGAATTTAAAATATGTGATACGCAATTTGTTGACTGAAGTCCCATTAAAAATGTTGTTTTGGATGCGATTCGAAATATCAATTGAAACATACAAGACTTGCAATGTCTGCAAGTAATTTCCGATCTTGGACCAACAAAAATATGGCCAACATGTCGTCAATGTGAGAAGAATACTATTTTGTCGGTGAATGAACCCAGAATAAGCTTTACAACAAATATTTTGATAAAATTCGTTCGAGCCCTTCACACCAGGGTGCCTACAATTTGTTTAAGCATTTTTGTCCTGGTGCTTATGCACTATGCGAGAGGCACGACCAGTACCCCAGGATCGAAATTTTCGAGAGACCGCGCCGGGAATCGAACCCGGGACCGCCGAGCCACAGCCAGTCGCTAAACCAACTGGGCTACGACGAGCTTATTTTAAATTCTGGAGGTCACGGTCATGAATTGAACCCGAAATCCGACTCGCTAACCAGTAAACCACGCAGCACCCCCTGCACAGGATTTTTCAGTCCCTATTCAACATAATTCAAAGAAATACCAAAATAAGGAATAGTAATCAAAAGTGGTGACCATAATCGCCGGGTCAGTGGCCAGAGTAGTGAGTGAGAGTGACGGGTCACACGACCCGTTTATAACTCAGCAAAAAAATCGAGTAAAACGGGTGGGGAATGAGGAGTGGGGGAGGGGGGGGGGCGAACGTGGGTTGTTTCACGATTGCATGCAGATTTATCCGCTTCAACCTTTTCCCATTACTTTTAATTATTGTAATCAATCACGAGCGAGCACGAACACACGAGGCGATCGCAGTCTGGAATTCGAGGGATCCTCCCAACATCCCCCTCCCCCCACCTCTCTCCCAACCCCAGCTCACTCCTCACTATCTAGAAACGTTGTCCACTCACGCACGCACCTATTAACCCTTTAGCCACCCAAAAAAATGGCAAAAAATGGCGCAACATTAAAAAACAAAAACATTCGGTTCGAACACAAATAACGTGGTAAATTTCATTAAAGCCTTGTTACACTCACTGGTGGACCAGTCTCAGCTCGCTCGATAGATCTCAATTGTCATTGAAAATTTGGGAAGCGAGCTTTCGAGATTGCAGGCTCTATCTTAAATTCAGAATACGTGTTCGAATGTTCTGAAAAGCCCAACGCGATCTCTTCAGCGCAATAGAAATCGTGAAGCACAGTTGAGATTAAGTCTATCTCACTAGGCGCCGTCTGCCGATCTGCCGCTTTTCCACTGAAGAGAAAACAAAAACGAATCGGATGGATCGAGGTACGATTGCTGGGCGTGGCAACATGAACGGACTCGATTGGACTGCTTTGTGTTCGGCGAAAAGCAAATTCGATCGGCATCATAATTGGCGATTCCAAAGCGCAAAAGCCGCACCCGAAACTAGTCACAGATCGGCAAATGATCTGAACCAATTAAGCAGCGCATGCACGGGAGACACAAAACCGATACATCTTTCCCCCCCCCCAGAACAGCAGTGAAACTCGCCATTAGTAAAGGGGTGCGCATTATATTATTAACTGAAGCTTTACAGTTAACTAATCTAAAAAATATATATTTCGTGATTGCAGGCAATAAATCACCATTATAATAATAAACAATTCAGAAACATTTTTGCTGCCCCCCCTCCTTTTTCAGAAATTATAATAGCATCGCCCTGAGACCCCGTGAACACCTATTACATAGTCCTGAGTCAGTATTCACATGGAAATGGATGTGGATCTCATCGCGCAAAACTCTGGAAATCGAAGTGCCCTCCAATACAAGGCCTTTCTAAGGGGGTTCCCCAGTTATCTCGAACACCCTATGTATCCGTAGATTTAAGCCACCCCTTTGGAATATTCCGGGAACTAAGAGTGGGCTTATTCAACAAGAAATTGTTCATGAAATCTTCCACGAATCACTAATATCTTTCATTAAAAACCTCAGAACTTGATTAGACGGAAATAATAAGGTCTCATGAGGGGATGTAGACACAGGCATTCTCCCAATGCCAGAGCCCAGCTACTCATGGCCGGGGGACAGTGGGACAGCAGTGGGCTTGACAGCGGTCGGCCACGGGCTTTCCGGTCCGGCCGATAACGTCGGACCGCAGCCGGCGGCCTCTTGCCCGAGACACCCGGCTGCACGTCAGAAAATAATTAACGAGTTAATTTGGTCGAGTGGGCGAGCTCACGACGGTACGTGCCACGCGTATTTGACTAATGGCGGATAGGGGGCGCTGGCGCGGTCGAACCAGCGTCGTGTTGGGCGACATCCCCCCTTGCTCGACAACCAACGACGGACATAGATTAACGACAACTACTCCCATCCCATAATAATGGCACATCTTTTTTATAATTTCAGTGTCAGGAGTTGATTCATACAAAAATCATAAGAAAATTAGGCAATTAGAAAGACTAGGAACTCCTGACTCTTGGACCCTCGCGTTGTAAAACAATTGTTAAAATGCTTATTGGGCGATAATTTTTAGCATCGCTTATGTCCCCAATTTAATATATAGGGATAATTATAATATGATTGTTTCATGAGTGAGGGAAAACATCCCTTAGTTATTGCATTCAGAATGTGCAAAATTTGGTTCGTTATAACATAAAATCGCAACTAATTTTACTGCTGCTAAAGAGCCAGAAATATCCTAAACATATTAAAAATATTAATAATTCGGCAGATTGGGGAATGCTGGACGCAATTAATTGAACCGACGACAAGTACAATCATGTATTCCAAATATACACTGGCTTATTTCATGAGACTCCAAAAATTACGGATAGACACGGACGCTCATATTAAAATGTATGACTAGTCTTAACTATAACTGAAATAACTCAATAATGTTTGATCCATTAAAAACAATTTAAAAATAAAATATTGGAAAACAAATAATTGCAAAAAATACTAACTAAATGAACAGAAAATGAATTAAAAAATGTTTAAAACTTTTGAATGAAATTTTCAGAATTTTAAATGGGTCCACGCAACGTCGGCAAACATGTTGGCCAAGTCTCTGAATTTTTCAAAACCACCCAAGTTTGGAAATGGGAAAGACCCGTTGCGCACTTCGATGCGCGGCCATGAATCAGCAACCCCGTGCTGCTCACATTCGGTCGCACCTTCAATGGCCAAATTCTGTAAACCAACAAGCACAGAACCCAAAACAACCGCAATTGTTTGGTTGTCCAACTTTGCCCCCTCACTCCCCCTCCCCTTAATTTCACTGCTCTCATTTGTCAAATTTCCTGCCGGAGGTATTAAAAATCCGCTAATTGGCAGAGAGCACAATGTCAGTTTTCAGCTCAAACTGGTTTGGATTTCTCGTGGCGCCAACAAACAGGCGGCTTTCCATGCAAACAAACAACGCCAAACAACAGGAATTGCTACTGTGCAATCATACTAGATACAGCTGTATCATAGAAAGCAGAGGAGGGATAACATCGGTTATTATGCAGCTTTCATGCAGCAGAATAACTCTGAAAACGCTCGGGATCTGCAATTTTACTGATTACAAGCCAATCGTCATCAGCAAGGGACGTGTGTCTGGGCAGCCAAGAAATCGGCAAGATATTATGAACCGGATGTAAACAGCGAATCATAATGATACAGGTATGTTTATTTCAACGACAGTCCCGCGATGTGTGAATACTGGCGTTCAAATCAGATTGGAGAAAATAATCGGTGAAGAGGCACTGCTGCAATGATCTTTGGGAGCCACGCCACCCCAAATTTAATGACAACTGCAATTTAAAAGAAATTATGCCGAAATTAAAAATCTCAAATTCAGTCGTACTGGATGATGGAGAGCATTTAAAGAGCCTACTTTTAAATTTTTGACTGAAACATCCTAATCAACATTTTATTTGCATACGAGAAAGTTACCACGCTAATGCACAGACCAAGCTAATTCTAAATTCCCCCCTTCGCCCCATCTCACCACCACCCACATGAAAACAGACTGGAGGGTGTTTTGGAGAGAGAGGAAGCGAGAACAAAGCAAGAAAACCCCACAGATCAAAGACAAAAGCCGGAACACAACAATACGCGACATTTAAATTGGTGGGCATGTTGAGCGCCATACTTTTTCGGTCCTAAATTAGAATGCAGAAATAAAAATCAAAACACGACGAAGCCAGAGAGTATAACGGGGGGAAAAAACTGGAGCCTCTCTCGTACATGTAGTTTGGCGAATAAACAGTTTTAAGTATCACACGAAAAGAAAGTAAAATAGAACGTAACTCTTCGCGCGAATTTCAAAAGAAAGAAATTGGGGTAAGAAAAACAGCGAATCAAGAAGCCTAGATACCCACGAACACAAAAGTGGAAACAAACATTCTCCAAAGAAATACTCGGTGACAAGTTAACCCAGAATGAGACGTGAAATTTCATTCTGTTGTTGAATTCTTATTTCATTTAGGCGAGACTTTTGATATTAAAACAATCCGACTCTAACAGGAACATTTCAAGAAAACTGACAAGATATGCGGTGCTACGATTAAAATTCTTCCGCACGAGTTGGATCCAGGTGCATGCCCTAGATAAAAAGCACTGAGGCCGGGCATTTTGACGGCTTTGATCATCCGTTCAATTCTTTGGCTCTTCAATTTTTTCACCAGACTAATAAAAGAGGTTGTTGTGACCATGATCGAAACGGCCACAATAATATAAATCGGGGATCAACTTGACTTGTCGCCCACCAGGCGGCGCCGCCACCGAAGTCTGTGTACAGTGTCTCCCATTTCTGAAAACTTTGGGTCGACGTCTCTCTTAAGCGTGACACCTTTTCATCCTTCCCCTTCTCCACTCCCTAGCGTTTTTTTGCCGCATCAATTAGCAAGTTCATTAGAATTATCCTCCAATTACGTCTTTATTATGCTAGACCGTGAGCGCTCCTCTCCCTCTATACAAGCAGCTCTCCGCCGTGAAGGCTGATAAAAATGAGACTCCGCATTTAGAATGACGCGTATCCGTAAATCCTACCGAGACCCTCTCCCATATCTGACATCCAGTCATGAACCGGAACCTGCACACAGAACAATTCTAGACGAACCGTAGGCGATTTCCGCTTTGAAATCTTTGCCACAAAACATGCACTTTAAAATAGATGTGTGCATAACGATACAAGAATCATATGTTCTTGGTCTAGAGCTCTAGAAGATCATCATCGATCTTAACCTCTGCAACAACTCACATAAAATCACAACATTTTTAATTCAGCGGTTTTCCTCATCAAACATAACCATTATTCCAGATCATTTCGAACAAACTTGTGGTCTCAGGAAGGTGGTGGCCGGAACACACAAGACGGTTTTTGATGCGAAACGGCGTATTATTATAATAGCGTGAAAACCAACTATAGCGTGGATTAATTATCGCCAGAAAATGTTATGGACTCTTTTCAGCGTGTTTTTAAAACAAAACAAAAAACTGCCGGTTTGAGAACATCATCCCACTATAGAACTCGGTCTGTGTGTCGGTGGGTGTAAGGGTGGGATGCTGAAAGGCGATATGGGGTGGGGGCCGTTGTGCGTCAATCTATCTGCAGGTATGCGCCTGGAAAACGAGTGCTTCGACGGTTACAGAGAATCTACCTGTAACAACGCTTTGCATCGATCCGCAACTCTGAGGGTCGTTCGTAAATAAACGCTAACGAAATCCGCACTTATCACCATTAAAAAATAATAACGCCTAGAACAACCATTGGCTGCCCCAGTTTTACCTAACCCAACTTTTAGAAGCTTGAAAGGTATGCTGACTTCATTCATCTGTTTACGGAATATTTTGTACTAGTCCGGTGGAGTCGCTCTTCCCGGCCACAAGTACGATTTGATCAGGACGAACGCGAGCAAGCGGCAGTTTCAACGTCGCATCTCCGATGAAGGATGAACTAATCATCACAATCATGTCATAAAAAATACTAAAAAAATATCTTTAAAAAAAATTCCAGAAAAATTAAAAATACTCTTCAGAAAAATTAACTTCTCGAACTCTAAGAACATTTTCTATGAAACGTTTAACAGATATTTGGTGAAGTGGAATTCTCATGAATCAGTGAATGCGATCGCAATTGTTGTAGTTAAAATAAAACAAAACTAGAAGTCTTAAAGGCGGTGGGAAACAAAATTCGCCGTTCATTTTTCAGGGAAAAATATGAAACGAGGTGACGCCCCCCCCGCATCTGGTCACACGGTGAACGTGGTGACGTACAGTGTGTTCCCGGAAACGCGACACCCAATCACGGGGCTTCCAATTTACACGTGTCACGTGGCGGCCGACATATTGGAACAGACACGGACGGCCATGACGGTGTCGAGTATCCGTTAAAACCGAGACGGGGAGAGGGGAAGGTGGCAGCCGATAACGGTCGGTGAAAAAGGAAAGAAGGCGGGTCCCTTCCCTTCAAAATACCCAACTCGATACACACACTCAGTGGGCAACCCCTTCCCCGGCTTCATGAAACCTGCCAACCCCGCGTTCTACCGCACACCCTTCGTGAGACATAATCCTCCTCCAAACCACGGAACATTTTGCCCTAGCTAATCGAAGACGGAATCCAGGTTTAGGGTTTCCGAATGCAGTTGTTGTTACGTTGCCGATGTTGATGTTGTGTCATCGTGGACATTTTTCCAGTTTGTATCTGACACTGGAGACCGAATGGATGCAGTGCCCTCATATAAATAGAATGCGGGGGAAAATATGAAACTACAACCATCATCGTATAATCATTAGATAATCAGGCACGAAACGCTACAAACCTCTCGAGACCCCCAGATCAAAAACATCCAAGTTTACATGTATTTTAAAATTAATGAACACGACATTTTGTTTAAATCAAAGAGTCTGATGCAAACGCGAAATTATCAGCAATGGTTCTCCGGCGAATCGGAAACGTAAAACAACCAATAATCGGAATTCATTAATGACCGGATACGACGAAACGTATTCAAAAATGCCGCCGCAAATGAAACACCTTTAAAACCTCCAATGCAAGTGAAAGCAAAATTGTGACGCAACTTACATTGTGTTTAAAAATGACCACTTAGGTGTGATGTCATCATATAGGAAAAAACCGTTCATTATTTGACAGGATATTTCAAAACAGTGCGCATCATCATCAATGATCCATCGCCACAGCTTACGGCAAAGTTGCCCCTGACATTTTCGAAAGCAGCAACCAGGCACAGCTTCGCTGTACTTGGTGATTGCCAACGTACGCACACACCATTGGCTCGCTTTCAACAGAAACATACCATCGCAGATTCATGCAAATACTCCATAGAGGATCGACACAAGGATTCAGCGATAATGGCCCTCGCGGGCCGCTGCCTGATAGCCCCACTCTCGCCGCCCAGCCGTTCGTCCGCAACCGGCGGAGGAATTGCGCGACCAGCATACAGGGAAGTTGTGGCACCGGTGTGGTGGTACAAACGTCGCCAGAACAAAAGGCCATGTTCGCCAAACTAAGAAACACGTGTAATTGTATTAGCAGTTGCCGGGACCAGCTGCTTCCAAAATGGCCACAGAAGATACGAGCTTTACAAGCGGGAGGGGAATTCGACGGTTGGGGTGGGTGGGTGGGGGGGGGACGCTTCACTGAGGAAGTGGTTGTTGTACCCGGCGGGACCAGACCCAGATTGCAAGAAAGAACCCTCGAAGGGAAAAAACAGGACAACCTCGACACAAACGAATTGTGTCTCAAACTCAATGAACAGAAAGACCTAGAAGCGAATGCGAGGCGTGCACAAAAAGTACGAATTCGAGCAATGCCAGGTTTGAGACTCCATCCAAGGAGCAACGAATAAAAAGTATGTTTTCGCAGAGCTAAGAATCATTCTGATCTAACGATCTTGGAAAACATGACGATATGTAGTTGCAGATTTCGAGTTGGTGCGCGTTCAGCCGCGGTTAGGCGAATATCGGAGCGTGCTAAATCTGCACCAATGATAAGAGACAGGAACGATCTTCATCAGGAACAAAAACGTGGGGGGGAGGAAGAGCCGGAAGGATGTTGGTGGAAGAGGATGGAGTTCGTCGGTAGACATACGCAAAAGGTGATAATTTGCGAAAACCAACAACAGATCAAGAACAGCCGGATGCACGGGAGGCTGCCGGCTCAGATGCAGCAAGCAGCAGTTAAGCATGAACGCTATTGGCGGGCACCATTACGCAACAAGACTCCAAACTATCCTATAGTGGACGCCATATTTAGGTGAACAACTCTGAGGATTATTCCAAATTTGAAATAACATCAACACCATATACTTAATTATCTGCCGAAAAACAAATCATTATTTCAACCAGTTTTCCCAACTTTCGCAATTTGTAATGAGAATCGTACTGAGGAATAACAAAATGCGATTCAGGACAACAAACAAAATATAAACTCATTAGAAATAGGACGTCTTGAATATGTAAAATAAGATGAAAGTTGTGACCGGGACAGCGCCGGACGAGAAAGGACGAACAAGAATTGGCGAGAACTCTTGCCATAAATAAACTATCATTTAAAAAATGAATTAATTAAACTAAAGAACGTGGGAACTGACGACACACATCCAACAAATTTACCACATCCACGTTTGCCGTGGAAAATTAATACTTATAATTACCCAAGGTTATCTTAATTTTTCACGGGAGATGTGGATGTGGTTAATTTGTTGGATTTGAATCGTCATCGCCACAGTTGTATCGTCAGATCCCACGTTTTTCTAGTTTAGTTAAGAGTCTTCGCCAACATTTTGTTCGTCTTTTTCTTGTCCGGCGCGCAACTTCCATTTTAAAATACAAACTTGTATACCGAGCTTAATTAATGAATGGACGCAGAAAACTATTCAACACAACTTTTAGCAGAAAGATAAGCCATAATTGAAGCTTTGTTTTTACAGCTATTCGTAACACAACTGTCATATTCATTTAAGCAATGAATTAACCAGGTGAATCAGATTATCAATTTAAAAAGAAGCCGCATGAAGGAGTCCCACCAACACCTAACGCACGTCACCGTCTCCTTGGAAAACTCACAAACGTGACACCAACCACTCCAACGTGGCTTGACCGCCTATTGCAATACGGCGACCAATTCATTAAAGTTTTAAAGACACTTTACACCACATCCGGCCGTCGAATGAGTCGCTGAATTATTTACACAAACCTCCCGCGTTTGCCATAAATCGGGTGACGCGCCGCTTGCCTGCCTGCCTGCCTTGCCGCAATTGAGTGGTAACAACTCGTCGCCGATCGCACGTACAAACTAAGGGGGGACCGTCTCGCCTCCCCCCCTCACTCCCTCCACGACCACCCCCACCTTACACCACACTCAACCCCAATGGTGAAAACTCACAAGACAAACACCTCCTTGAGTAGCCTATCTATATGTACATAAATGTGGTCTAACGTTGATGCGGCTGTGAAGGGGAGGAGGGGTCCCCCCTCCCTACAAGCTCCTAAATCACGATGAACTCTTGCGGTGGTGGCGGTGCGGGGGGGAGTGAGTGGGAGGGGTCTGTTCACCAGAAAAACCTGGTGCGAGCCTCACCAGTATTCCCTCACGCAGCAGCAGCCCTATTTCACACTTGAACAGCAATGCACCAAAACCAGTTGCAAACAAAAAAAGGTACACACGCGTTAAATGTGGTGACAACATTAGTTGGAAGTGCGGAGTGCGGCGCCACCTTGTTTGCGCAAGAAAAAATAGACTTGTTGGCACCATACAGGCGAACGACTTTCGAATGAGAGAACATTGAGATATTTCGACCGTTTCATGCAAATGACAGAAGCTGAGAAACCGCTCAATGGAAATAAGAAAGTCTAACGTTTGTTACTAAAAATAAGCAACATTGTCCAGGGAGGAAAAACTAAAAAGTGGAATTGAGGAAAGACCAGAAAAAGACTGTTGCCTGGAGTCCAAAGTCGAAACAAGAAAACGCGAAGTAAAAAAACTTCCGGGATTGTCCATTTAGCGAGTAGGTCACCCTAGTGTCTCCGGCAGTTCCGAGTCACCCCCAGCGTCACCCTACTCGCCTCGCCCCTGATCACCGAATACGCGCACGTCCCGACGACTACCGACGCATCGAGTGACCCTCCCTCCTCCCGCCATTGCACCACTCCAGCATTGATTTCCAATAAAACAAACACAGAAGAGACTGGCACAAGTCAGGGCACGGCTAATTTAGTTCCTAGTCTACGGCAACAAAAAGTTATTTTAACAATGGGAGGGGGGACACGGCGCCGTTTGACCGCGTTTGGGTTACACAACTGACGGGTCGGGCGTTCCGCTGGCCACACGTTCGTAAGGTGGCAGCCACCGTTGAAGGGTCTCGTCACTCGCGTGTGACACAGTGGTTAGCTGGCTCGATTCCCAACCGAGACCTTCGGAATTTTTCGAGCGAGAGAAATTCCTACACACACCTGTCCTCAGAATGGATGTTCACTGTAAATCCGGAGGGGCTCGTGGCTGTACGATTTCAGGTGCACGTTAAAAATTGTCAGGTCGCCATCTGGTGGGGGAGTAGGACGGAAACGATGTTGGACCTCCTGAAACAAATAGCTCAAAGGTGGCAACCGTGCTCTGCAGATACATTTTGTTTTAATAGAGCATTTCAAGATTGAATTTATTAACAAATTTAAGCGTCATACTAATTAAATAGCCATGCTCAAGCATCATACTCATTTGTACATAGTGCACATTGTACAAATTACCCGGACTTGGCGTCACACACATTTAAAATCATATAGGCCAACAAATGGACCAAAGCGTAAGCCTTATCCATAGTCACTGGCGAAAATGCTGAATTCGAAAAGAGCAGAAGCAATTAGTCTTTAGGGTATAGAATCCCATCACAGTTTTTTAAAACCAAAATAAAAAATACTCCAATGACTATTTTGTTTGTGGGCATGTAGGCCTCATCTTGGAATTTAGTGGAGGGCCGCCACCGCTTCCGATTTTTCCAGGCAACGATCTGCTAATCCCAGACACACACACCTTGTCCCATTGTTCCTAGCCACAATCGCAGGCATCGATTCTACCGGTCACGTGGTAGTTGGGGATGCAGCGTGGGATGGAGGAAGGGTGGACGACGACGCCATTGCTGCCAATAATCCGTGATTAATCAGAGGAAGGGCGCCTTTGGTCGACAATAGCGTCCCGTGCGGCGATCGCGCGTGAACGCGTGACAACCTGACCAAAACAACCACACTCCGTCAACTTGCATAGCCTCTCCACTATTACCAACCTCGATCCTTTCCAGTAATTTGCAAAACCAACCACCAAGGTACATTGGCAAATAACGACTAAACATATTCTTTTCTGGCTTGGACTCCACCAGCGTAACTACACCATGCCCTGTCATAATCGTAAATGTCCAAAGAGCAAACTGTTTTACGGGCTCGAGTCCACTAACCTTTACCGAACTACTCGCCTAACTGGAAAGGACCACCTAGCGATTACTAAGTAAACATTGAAGACACAAAGCTAAGTAAACATTCTTTCGTTAGTTTAAAGTTTTGACGACCGTTTAATTGCCGCGATTTATTTCGAGTTGCGTCGAACTAATTTTTCAATTATAATCAAGCAAATCAGTACTCGGGCACCGTCGCACCACAAATCGGTCATAAAACAAACCAAACTACAACGTTCACAAAGAAATGTTTAACGTTTAAAAATGAAATTAAAATATTTTATCCATGACAATTTAACATTTGAATAGCAAAAGCAGGGTAGGGTGGATGCAGTGCAACGTAGCGCACGTCAACCCTTTTATCCGACGAGGACTATCATTTTTGCAGGCGCACGCAGTAGTGAGTATGTGGGATGTGGGAAGGCGGTGACATCGCAATACACGTGTGGGTTGGGTCTGGTGGTAGATAGGGGGCGGACGTGAAAGGTGACTTGGGGGCGGGGCGGGAGGAGAACAGCTTCTCGTCTTTTGTTCGAAGGCAGTTCCAGAAAAATGCGCGCAAAATCACGCGCAGGTGGTCCACCCCCCCCCCCCACCACCACCACCACCAAACGACAATAATACAAGCGCACGAAAGCTTCAACGCAAAAGACAAGCGGAGCGAATATTTTGCAAATCATGGCCACACGTTGGCTTTCAAAACGGATGTGCGTATGTTGGAGGGAACAGGAGGGATGGGGGAAGGAACAATGAAAGCAGCAGCACACACAGTCCTCAAAATCTCAATCTACTTGCGGCCCTCTTTGCTACCGACAAAAACGTAATACAAAATGTCGGCCATCACTGCGAGCACCAAAGCATTGAGCGGTGGCTCGCTTCAGAATATCCGGGG
This sequence comes from Mycogona germanica, assembly GCA_034698785.1. Taxonomy (NCBI): domain Eukaryota; kingdom Metazoa; phylum Arthropoda; class Diplopoda; order Chordeumatida; family Chordeumatidae; genus Mycogona; species Mycogona germanica. The sequence goes on along the minus strand of JAQGBY010004300.1, from coordinate 1,002 downwards.
GCAAAAGTGTGGGACAAGCTAATAACCCACTACGTACAGTAGCGCAGAGTGATCCACCGGTTGAACGAATTTTGCTTGCAGATGTTTTCTTGACATTAAGAACGAGCGGTGAGAGCGGTATTTAAACATACAACACAGCCCACCCAAAAGCACGCTGGAGTTAGTCAAGCGTTACTGATTGAATGTGAGATTTATTTTATAAATCCACAAAAAGTATTGAAATTGAGAAAAACAGTTTCAGGTACAGTGTAGTTGACGCAGCCAAAAAATTGCCGTTAGCGGCACTTCGGTTTCCGGCGCTGTTGCCAGCCCGGACCCGGATACAATCATTAGGCGGAGCAGAAACCAAAAGTTTCGCCAGCCCTTGCGCAAACGAGAGCAGAGAAAGAAAGGTGACGCAGGGGCGTCGATCAAACGCGATTACAAATCGACACCCAATTACACGTTTCTCGGTTAGCCGAAAAATCTTGATTCCGGGGTGGTGGTGGAGGGAGGAGGAGGTGCGAGCCGACTCCACAGATATTCCGTCGGAATACCAAAATCGACGCAGTACTCTCATTTCAACATGCCGCGCACGTTGCTGCTCCAACTATTTCTGGTGTCCGTCGATCTGCGCCAATCAAACAGTCCTGGATTCAGTTGGCCAGCGATTCAATGCCGACTGAAGACGCGCCGTTGTTGGTTCCAGGTGTCACTTCTCTTAAGTTCAGGCTTGAGTCATACGGGCAAGGACAAACTAGAAATAGTTTAACTTCCAGCCTAATCCTAATTAACCTCAAGACATACTGTATCTACCCCCAACCCACCCTAATCAATCTAAATAACCTCACGTAAACTAAAATAACTAACAAAATACCTAGAGAAAACAAATGCAGAAATCGCATTTCATTAATAGAAAATTATACTCGTAAACTATTTGATATGCATCTGAAATGGTGAATTCGGGACAGGCCGAATGAAGACGAACCGAGTGGCGAACTCGCTTTTATAATAATATTTTAC
>JAQGBY010004299.1:0-16928 GCA_034698785.1 Mycogona germanica | reverse complement strand
ACAACTGGTCGTTCGACCCCCGCCATAGGCCCCTCTCTTGGGGGCTGCTTGTGGGTACATATTGTAATTGTAATATTGTAATGTCCTCTTTTGTCGATGCTTCCGCGCAGCCAGATATCAGTGTCCGTCGTCCGTCAAATAAAACGAGATGTCGTCTACCCGGTTGGGGAATCTCTGGTTCATGCAGTACAAAAGCGGCTCCCCTCTCCCATCTCCCCACCACTCTCCATCTGGCCTTTCACTCGGCGTTGCGCAACTGTCATTCGACGTTACGACACCAGCGCCGCCAGTACTTCGTTCTCCCCCTCTGCCGTCGAGCGTGAATCATTTATCGGCTGCGCCCGGGCGCCAAATGCCCGGACGTCGATTTTTCAGCTTAAGATCGCGTTTTAGATTTGAATGTGCTTGTGTGTGGGTTTGCGTTTCGCTGGCGTGAGTTGTAGGTGTACGTGTGAGTGTGTGATCTGCCTCGCAAGACAAGCACCTAATTAACCCACTTTCCCCGATTAATAAAAAACTATCCAATAGATCACAAAATCAGATATTTTCTGGCCCATCCTGGATTGACTGGATTCGAACCAGTAGAGTTAAATTTAATTATGGAGCATTTTGTTTTACCCAATCAACTGTAGTCAACCGTACTACAGGCATTACGTCCCATCGTGGTGCTTAGGCATTATGCAACCAGTACCCCGGGATCGAAATTTTTGAGAGACCGCGCCGGGAATCGAACCCAGGACAGCCGAGCCACAGTCAGTCGCTAAACCAACTGGGCTACGACGAGTCGTACGAGTCAATTGATTGAGACATGTTCGCTCTAAAGGCCCACTCAGGAGAGGCCTCCTGGTAATTTAACCTAGTCCAGGCTTAGTGTAAGCTACCCTAGGTAGGGATCTGTAACGTTTACCTGAACTCGTACAGACAAGGGTCTCACGGCTTTACTTCCATTCCGAAGGAAGGCGTGCGTAGGGATTTCCCTCACCCGAAAAATTCCGGTGGTCTCTGTCGGGAATCGAACCCTCACATCGACCAAGCGATATTTGAGGTTTCAACAGTTTGTTATTGCACAATATTTTAAGACTCCGCTGGAGGCTTAAAACTGATAGGTTGATTTTAGTCGTTGACAAAGTAATTACACCGTAACGTGTTCCACTTATTTTCGAGACATTCACAATTATAATTATGTACGCTGTAGATCAATTATTTCCGACAGAATAAGCCATACAAAAGGAAAGAAAATTAAAACAACTTACATCAGATATCGATATATGATCAATTGTCGACTAGTGTGGGAATTCAAGGGGATCGACAGCGACAATGTGGGAATTGACAATGTCTAACCAATTTTTTTAGAAAAGTACGGTCGGCTCCTAATGAGCCGATCTTTTCCGGTGTAAACTGCGCTCTTCGGTTCAACTATTCGGCGCAAACGAATGGTGCCAGTTCGTGCAAAAAGAATTGGCACTGCCTTTTATGGCATTCCACTTGTTTTGGTGTCCACCATTATTTGGGCGCTGGACCTCAGGAGGGTAAACGTCAGGCAGAATGAGCCCACTCGATGCAGCGCTAGTTTGCAGTTTACAATTAAGCCGTTAAAGGCGCTGCTCTGTTCGGCGGTACAGTTGACGAGTGGCTGTTAATCACTTGGATCTCTTTCGCCACCCCCTCTTCCACCCTGCCCTACCTGCCACCTCCTCCCCATTTCCCTCCACGTTTGTTTGAGGAGTCCCTTGTCGACAACGGATGAATGAGATAATTGGTGCAACGCACGCATAAGTGACAATTGTAATTTGCTCTTGATTCGGGCCATTTATGCGATAAAAATCGTAAACACTGCGTGGGCCTGGCAGTGATATCAGTTTCACATTTTGGTGTTTCGAGTAGCGAATCTAGGACCCCCGGGCTCTATGTTTCCTATAAATTTCAAAATGACACTAAACATCTCAACTGAATCGAAAACGACAGTTTTTATAAAAAAAATATTTTTCATAAAGATCATCTAAAAAAACACCAATACGAAGATCAAATTGTAAATTAAAGATTGGCTAAAAATATTAATTTATCAAAATAAACGGCTGAAATAGAAAATTAAATACCAAACCATCCTTGACGGTTAAATATTTCAAATATTGATATTATTTGAAAAGTATTTTTTGAAACTATTTCTTAAAAAATAATAGGGATATTTGGATAAACAAAAACTAAATAACGAGAAAGTGTGCATTTAAAATACTTATTTAAATTAGAAGTATGACATTTATTTAAAATCTTTTCATTTTCTTCGGGAGATGAGGATGTGGGAAGACTCTGTAAGCGTGAATCGTCATCGTTCTTTGGTTGTCGTCAGTTGGTGTGGTTCTCAGTTAGTTTATCCTTATTTGAATAATAGAAGATTTTCTATTTTATTTGAAGAGATTCTCACCGACTCTGTTCGTCTTTTTTCGTCCGGCGCTGTCCCCGGACGCAATTCACTATTTATAATATGTTGGATAAGGGTTGCAAAATGAATACAAGAAATAAATATTAGAGGAGTTTGCGTAAAACTACGTGAGCGGCGCGCCTTGAAGTGTGACGTCACTTTTTTTTTCCATGAGAGACGTAATCTCTTAGTTTCGCGTCATATGTCGTCACATGTCGTTAAAACGTTTGCGCTACTCTTTTTAATTCTTGAATGATTTTCAATTAGTTGACGATGTAAATAACTGATTGAAAAGATGTTGGGGTTGGTCGGTGTCCTCTCTCTCATTAGGAGATCCCCCTTCAAAAAAAAAAAAAATTGTTTTAATTCTTGTTCGGAATAAACAGTGTAGTTATCATTCATGCGAATTTTGGTGCGATTAATTATTTAAACTACTAAGTTATGGGGCAGTATTTGGTTAAAGGTTGCGACACGCCTCCAACCATATTCCCGAGCTCAAAGCCTGAGTTCCCGACAGTCGCTGAAACAAAAGTCCCCTGAAATGGAATTACCAGCAGAGCACAATTTTCCTAAGGGGAGAGCTGCACATGAAAGCTCCCCACTGTAGGCTAATCCGCAATGCACTCTTGCCATGCGATCTGCCAACGGGATGAGTACTCTGAGTTGTAATGTAATCCAGGGACAACCGATGTTAGCTGTTTTGAAAGCAAAACGCTCCTCGTTTTTGTTTGGGGCGAACGACAGGACGAAATTAATGTTCTGCTGCGGTGAACTTACACACACCAACAACTGACAATGCAATTTGGTGTACGCCAAGTGCAAGATTATAATTAATCTGGTTTTGGAGAACGACACTAGGCAATTTCAAAAATTTGTGTAATATTACGTTAGGTTTGAAAATTCGTCGCCGATGTGTGTGTGTGTTTGCATTTCGAATAAACGTTGCGTGCCTAATGAAATAAAATATTCATTGGTCGGCGAACGACGGCAGTGACGTGTCCGTTGCGTTTCGAGGGGGGACGTTACGAGGCTAGCACTGGTTTTGGAATGGCGTGTGTGTTCTGACTGTTCCTTCCCTTACCCTGCGACATGTGAGTCATAAACCTGGGACTAGTTATCTCGCCAGTATCGGCGTGGCGCGACATCTAGTGGCAGGTCGCCGAAACTGAGGGAGGCTGGAATCGGCCGGGCTCAGTCAACCTCGATTGTGTTGGCATTAAAGAAAAATGAAAATAAATAATAAACCAATTTCAGGCAACGTATCTGTTTAATAATTTTTCAAATTAAACAAATCTAATTTAATAGCCTCTTCGATAAAATAAAATGTCTTTTCTCCCATGCGACTCTACTAAAACTTGGCGCGCCACCTGGTGATTGCGATTGTACAACTAAAAGACATCATTAGCAATGGAAACAGACGTTCGGGGAAAAATTCACAGCTCAGCCTTAACTTCTCCAAAAATTGTCACACCAAATTGACTGTTTTGAGAAATGATTGGACTACATTAACAAAAATAAATTTATCCCAACTGCTCGCACTCAGACATCTAGGCCTGTCTTTTTTGTTTCCAATAAATAAATCGATTTGGGGCCTATTTTATGGTTATTAAAATATACCCCAAATCGATTTATTTATTAGGGCAATTAAGAACTAAATACTGTTTTAATTGTCAACTAGTTTAAGCGTAAATTTGTTAAAGTTTGATACGTTTAATAATTGACATCCCCAATGGCACGGAAACTCTTCATTTTATCTGACATCATAACGTGTGACGTTTTCGACGCAAACAAGTTACGACACTTCTGCGTTGTAAGCAGGCAGTTTAACGCCCATGTCGCTGCGATCGTTAAGTAGTGGCTTAAGCACTCACGCTTTAGATATATGGACGTGTGTCGTCATAAAAAAACCATGTGATTATTACGTGACTGCCGATGGTGGAGCGGCACACCGCAAACCTACCAAACCGACCGCAGCGCCGTACTACGTTAAAAACACAATGATTGCCTGAATTAGATTTATTTACATGAACGAATATATTGCAATCAAAGTGGATGACGACACCTGCTAGTCGAATTCAACAATGACATTTCCACATCATGATAAACAATAAGCGTCGATTGGTGTTGGTTTCGGCTGCTCACAAACGGAAACCCAGCGACGCGGGTCTCTAAATGAAAAGTTTGATGATGGGCAATCGATCATATAGAGAAATAGTGGACGACCTATATCGTTGGTGCGCGTACCGTAGTTGGACCACCTCCGCTTTAAAAGCGCCCCACCACCACCACCTATTCACAACCCCTTGTCGCATTTTTCGCCGCATTATTGTAATTATAAAATAGCGCACCCGCCGCGCCGGACCACGCCTTCCCCGCACTGCACCATCTTTCCCTTGAAAGCGGGCACCGTGACGTACTCGCTCCCCTCCCCCCCTGCCCCCCGCGTCGCTGCTTTCTTCGTCGCCGGGTTTTGCGTTGAGAGGCCCCCGGGCCACGCCGATAAATCTTGGCGAGCCGTTCCTGGTGACGAGCGCAGATGAGATTTCTGAAATTGAATGATCCTGTGAAAATGGGAGTCGAGATGGATGGATTGGGGGGGGGGGGGGGAATGGTGCGTTGATTTATTAAGTCAGTTCTCGGGGTATCATAAATACAAGCTGGCGTTTTCTCAAATTAAAAAGAACATCGTTGACGAGGGGTGTCTGCGCTTGTAGCTAAGTTACCCTGAATTCGGTTTCTCCCGTGTGACCAGAGTGAGTGTTAATCTTTGACTTGACGAGTGCAAAACTTTTACGATAGCACGGATATTTCCACTCAATCATATCGATAGTTCAACTTTTAATCGAGAACATGAATTTCGGGACAGAGCGAACGAGAGGCGAACACGAGTGGCGAACTCGTCTATATTATTAATTGAACTGGTGACGAACGAATAATACGAAAAATACAGAGTTCGAACAGACCGGGACTTGAACACCGGATTCCTTTATTGCCGGTCCAGTGCTCTAACTCTTAATAATAATAGTGAAATATTATTTATCAGTTAGTCACTCGTGTTCGTCTCTCGTTCGCTCTGTTCCGAAATTCATGTTCTCTATTAAATTCACACTGACAAGACAAAAGATTCTCTTTACCATTTCTTTGAACTAGGAAGAAGCTCTTTACCATTTGTTCATTTGACCGAGTGACTGTAGGTTGAAATTGTTGGCGCTAGTGGCGCTTAGCTCACTATTATATCCCAATTCGCTGCTAGGATCCCTCAGAAAGATTACTTTTTTTAATGACTTCTCCGGTCATCAATCTTTAAATTAGCAAAAGAACTGCAACAATGGAGGGATTCTGTGGAACGCTACCAACTGGAGGTGGCACAAACCCCTTGACAAAAAACAATAAATAGAAATTGACCTAACATTCAATTCGAAACATGAACACCGAAATTAAATCTTTGCCAAATGTCACATTGCCATCTAGTGATAAAACGAAGCGAGAACTAACAACTTTCGCAGAGAGGACGACAAACAAACTCATGCGGCAAACTTTAATCGATGAAACTGGCAATATCATCAAACGGGGGGTTCCTTATAGATTTAGCGAAATAGCGCCTGCCGAGAAAGCAAGACGACAGAATCGCCTTTCTGTTTAGTTCTGATTGACAAAATCCACACTGAATAGATGAAGAGACTGGATCCATCCTTTCATTGTATGTTCAGAGAGTGGAAAGAAGGAACTCCTGTGTGCTCGGAAAGAACCGCCCCCTGGTGGGGGAACGACAAAAAAGTATTCATTGGTGAGACGGTAGACGCACATTGCCAAATGATGTTTCCGTGTGGGGTCGTAATTGCAAAAATAGAATTGCTCGGTATTACTTGTGTATGCGGCGCTCATATTCTAGGAATACGTTGCCGTCGGCGTTCTACTACAGGACACTTTCCCTAATCTATTTGACATTTCATATTGGTTTTTTTTATTGGCACATCTCTCTCATCTCTTAATTAGATAATGCAAATGCATGAAAGACTGGTGGCTCTAGCGGATTGATTCATCGTGAAACTGCACGTCCGTCAATTCTAATTTTCTGACGTCTCGTTGATTGTTCTGAAGTAATTGAATTGGCATACGATCATGCGAATCGCTAATCTATTTTGTATTTCGCGTCGCCGATTTAACGTCAGTTTGGTATAATTTCAGGTATTTATGTGTTAGATACATATGAAGGGGTGCAAGTCTATTTTCTAAATTTTTGTGAGCCGGGAAGAAACTACTAAATATTTTTCTCAATTCAGGCAATAAAAACTACTCGCACCACTCTGGCTTTTACCCCTTCATATAAATACAATACGGATAAAACTTAACCCTGTTGGAACTAGATGAAAATACATGTACTGCGAAAAAGATCAACTCTTTTTAAACAATATTATAAAATTGTGGGTACTAATATTAAAAATGTATGTTCAGAAGTTCCACCGGTGAATGGTGTTCACCATTGATAATATTTTTTGGCAATTTTTAACCGTTGACATTGAGAAATACTCATGAGTATTTAATTCTTTTTTTCTTTTCATTTTTCAACTACTCTGCATTTTTTCTGAAGGGTAAAATATTATCCACTGAAGATTTTGGCACTAGTTGATAGCGGGTTTCTGTAAATAGTTCTTTTTTTAAAAGCAGATATATTGATAAGGTAAATGAAAGCGTTGCTATATTTACAGTTCCGTGGTAATATTTGTGCGTGGCGTCACTTTTAAAACCTGCGAAGGTTTCTCAAGAAAAGCACCTTGTGTCGCCAAAATAATTTTAAAATATATGGACGCGTTGAACAAAGTTATCCTAGTGGTAACCTTTGCTTCCCTTCCTTAGTAAAAAAAACGTAATGTGTACACAAAAAGTTCCCAATGTCTTCTTCCGGGGCGCAAGATTAACTCCTGAATCAAATGTGTGCGCGCAATCCTTAAGAGTTGGCCATTCCGAGCACCGCACCATTATGATTCAGGGAAATTGCCCAAAAAAAAAGAATGCGCACCAATCTTATCTTCATTATTGTTAAATCTTCCGTGAAACTAATATTTTTTTATAACGATCAGCAGCAACGTGCGACACCAACGGTTGAAATTATATAGTAACAATAAGGGTGCCCGGCTTTGCTTGTGTTTACAGTAACCACCAATGAGATTAAAAATTAATTGTTTAAATTTACTGGCTAATTTACGTTAACACGATAAACGCAGACGTCAACTTGAAGTAACTTGTTAAATTTTATTTATTTATTTTGAAAATATTATTCCGGTAATAGTATGTGGTATGGTGTGCTTGGTTGGAACCGTTATCTGGATTATTTGGTTGTCTCGTGAAATTCACGACGTCATGCTTTTGTGTGGATGGAGACGCCATTTTAAAAGTTTGAAGCGAAAGGGAGATTATCCAGAATTTGGTTAGGGTTATTTTAATGTTAAATATTGAAAATCGAGATCTGATATTCCGTCGCTAGCGAATTATGATGGCTTACTAACTTTATGTTAATTTTTATGCAATTTCATTGAGCCGTTCGTGAGTTAGTCTCCGGACATGAAAATCAAAATCTCTGTTTTATAATATAGGATAAGCAAACAGAATATGAGAAAACTCTTATAAATACAAAGAATTATTGTCTAGCAGTAAATAATTTTGATACTATTGCATTAAATTTTATTAGTTAGCAAAAAATTAACGGAGGCAAAATTAAAAGCGCTCGAGATAAAATTGAAATAGTCGGCAATGAATATTATCTTTAAAATGCATTAAAAATAATAGTTCGATTAATTAATTTAATTATTTGTCATTATTTATTTGTCGCCATCAATATGAAATAAATTACGGGATGCAGCAGTCCCCACATATCGATAGAACAAATCGGAATGTGTTGGTCTAAAATTCAATTACTGTCACTTTCGGAAGAATGAGCTAGCCAATATGTCCATGTCCACGCAGTCACACCAACATATTTAGATAGCCGCCTACGCGCGCGCATTTGTTTTGCATTCTAATAACTATCGATCCGATAGTTCTGATTATCCTGCACGACGCAGTGGTGGTGGTGGTGGTGGTGGCGGCGGCGGCGGTGGGTTGGCTATCGATTGAGCGGGGAACAACATTGATAAGTGATTTTTGTTCGGCCCAAACACTAATTTTAGTCGTGTAGTACAGTATATGAGTGCAGCGAGGTGGAGCATATAGAAAAGGTCGCGGATCGAACCGGGTTTCCGGATACATATACATGCAGTATATACGTGCGTCAAAATATTGGGGTGGTTGAGCGTGTTCTCCGAGCACCACGCGTCGTGTTAGTATTGATTGTTGGGTCCGACTTTGAGGGGGGGGGGGAAGGGGCGAAACCGACGAGGAAGGCTCGGAATCTTTCTCGTACGTCACTGGTGGTGCCACGTTTTGCAACCATGGTAGCTAGGTAGGAATCGGTTCAGCACAGAAAAATTGAATTTGGCAAATGTTAAATTAAACATTTGCCGATGTAACATGACGAAAATGACATTAACATAAAATAAAACTGCAGAATATTTTGTTTCACGATGCCAGACAGTTTTGGCTAGAAATTCGGAAATCCATTGATTATTAATGAATATAATTGAATATTAATGAATCAATTTTTAAAACAAATAAATTTGTTGAGTCAACCGCAGTCAATGAAGTTAAATGACTAAAGGCTTGCTGAACCTCCAGAAAAACAGTTGGTAACGAAGTTTATTGAGATTAAAATGTTAGCTAGTGTGAATTAAATATAGTATCTTTTAGAAGGAAACTATTTCGTCGCCTTCATTTTGTCAATTAAATCACGTACAAAAAATTCTGAAACACGATTCTGAAACACGATTCTGAAACACAAAGACGGCATGTTTTTTCGAAATATCTTTGGTAACTTGTTTAATAAAAACCATAATTATTCTGAGAGATTTGTCAGGACGTCTGGATGATATATATCTTAAATGGTAAATTCGGGACAGCACCGAATGAAGAAGACCAACCGAGTGGTGAACTCGCTTTTATAATATTTTACTATAATTTATTTAGAACTGATAATTGCTAAAAATATAGTTTCAACTCACGGTCTGCACGAAACTATATTTTTCGCAATTACCAGTTCTAATTAAATAATAGTAAAATATTATTATAAAAGCGAGTTCGCCACTCGGTTCGTCTTCTTCATTCGGTGCTGCCCGAATTCATCATTTCTGACACAATTTTTCTCTTCAATTGTTTCTTTTTGTGAAAATAGAACTAATTTAGCACTTGCAGACGTCACTATAAAAGATGCACTTTACCACCATGGTAAAGTGCTTAATGACTTCAGAAATAATTCACTGTTCCTTCGAATTACTTGTAAAGGTGGGCTAGATTATGTTGTTGCGTAACAGCTTTCAGTTGCTCGCACGCATTTTGATCGTAACGCGCTTGCTTGCACACACTTCAAGAGACTCTAGCTTAGATTGCAGTCAATTTAAGTTCGATTGAGCAAGTTTATCACGATCTTGCAGCTGTACGATCTTTTATTCGCTCGGTGCGGTATTGAAATGTTAAATGGGAAATGGGCAAAGCGTACTGAGATATGAAATTTGTATCTTAATTCTAACTCCGGACACTCGCATTGCAAGGCTGTACGTAGTTTTTAGAAATGACAACCAAAGTGTTCACGGTGATGTTAACCAAATAATAAATATTGCTATGAATAAAGTGTTTGACTATATCTGAAGATGCATCTCAATTGCAATGCACTATTGCAATGATTTATTTAGATAGTCAGTGCTGCTGTTTCCGATTAAGATCTGGTTTGATTATTTGAAACCAATTTATTATGTGAGATAGATTTCTTAGGACGTCTAATGAAATGTAAGAAATGTAAAATGTGCTTTATGGGATTGTATACAGGCTGATAATTTGCGAGAGATATAGTGTGGAGGATCGATAGCTTAATAGGTTTGAGCACTGGACCGGATATCCAAAGATCCGTGGTTCGACTCTTTGTCTGTGCGAAATTATAATTTTAAAAAAATTTCCCCAACTGGTCAACTGCACTACACCCCGGAATCCAAATTTTCGAGAGCCCGCGCCGGGAATCGAACCCGGGACCGCCGAATCAGTCAGTCGCTAAACCAACTGCGCCACGACGAGTAAATTACCAGTTCTAATTAAATAATAGTAAAGTGTCTGAAACGAACAAGTATCAGATGCCAGCAAAATTTCGCGCGGCCTGAAACGAACGAAAAGTGGTGCGCCAATTTTCCAACTAATTAAAAAGCGAAAGAAAAGTTTTCGAACAAAAGTTGAAATCGCCAAAATGTTCGGTCGGCAATTTAAAAGAAAAAAAAATGATGCGATTCGATGGATCATTTTAGAAGATATCATAAAATATACAAATTTATAAATAGATAAGTGTATTTTTTTAAACACACTGTGTAGGTAGTGAAGTAAAAAAAAATTATTTTTACGCAGTTACTGTTTACCTTAAGACTAAATAAAAAATAAGCATAAAAGTCGCATAACCGGATAAATAAAAATGGCGATCACCTAAACTAAAAAATGGTTGGTTACGAAACGGCAATCATCTATGGTTAACCGCTGCAATGATATTATGCTGCCAAAGCAAATATTTATCTACACCAGACTTGTTTCAATAATGGACGGTTGCGCAGTACATGTATATTTAAGAGCGATACAACTATAATTATCTTAAGAGATCGCAATCGGAGACTCGCTCGTCTCTCAGATCGCATTAAATTCAACATCCAAGTTAGGGATGCGAATTGATCGATAACTGCACTGTGCGTGATCGTAACCATGTTTGCCTTCCGATTTCGATTGGTCGCGTGGTCTAGAAAATCTGATGTGATTGATGAGACCGATATTGAATTTGCTCAGTGCAGTTTTCAGTTTTTCAGAGTGCAATCTTTTGACGGACATCCATTTTCTTAACCTCGTGACTAGAATTCCTTCCATTGTCGTTTGCCTTTCTGCTGCAACGATGCATCCCTAATACGATGCTAAATGCATTTTGGTGACTAGTAAAATGAGATTCTAGTTCTAAATTGAAACCCAGAGTTAATATTCTGGTCCCAATGCACTCTGTTCAGATGTTGTTAGATTCTGAAATCGACCCTCGACGTTTCTCAATTCTTCCGCAAGGCGCTCGCAATCACAGCTTTTATTACCTGCGGCTGATGAACCGAATATTGCTTCTACACATAAGATTGTTCGCCTTCGGCGGAATAGTCCTGCTGCTTGGTTGCACTAAATGTCTGACGTCATTTTACGTCAAGCCCTGAAGGGCTAAACCCTTTGCAAATCACTTCACCCGATGATGATATGCCATTACAGCGCCTAAAAAAATTATCAAGCGTAACATAAAAAATACATTTTATGCGTCGTTTTTTATATGTGTAAGTGAGTGCATGTGAGTATAAGATATAATCATGACTTGGCAATGTGACAAAATATTCTGGAACCTCGTGTGCGTTCTTTATACCAGCCGTGATAGGGTGACTAAGTCTTTATTGACAAGGAGGCCAGCAAAACATTCATATTTACGTATAAATGAATTTAATGCCTTGATCACTGATGCGATGAAATCAAAAATTACATTATATATGGAAGTCACTAGAGAAAATATGCGATAGAATATATTGAATATTTCTCGGATGATATATGAACAGAAATTCCAGTTGCCTATCCAATACTTATCCAATTGCAATTACTAAAGCATTGAACTAGGAAATTACAGAAATGAGAATTTATGGCTTTTAAAAATGCTGGATTGAAAAATGACATTCGAGTATTTCAATAAGTACACAGACGATGCATTTAGGGGACTGCATATGTGTGTACGTTTCTTAAAATAAAGGGTGAAATTTGAATGAGCTGGTTGGTCACTTTGGGTGCAAATTCTAAGAGGCTTGACACGGTGCCTTCGTCAAATCAAAATTGGCGCATGTCTGGATATGGAATGGCAACCTGACTGAAACAGATGTCTGATTCTGATTGACATTTGGGACCTAAACCCGCGTGTCGCTGACACATTGCAGATCTCGAAATTCGATCGCATTGAGTGTTCGTCATACTGGGACCACCGTCTCAAAAGAATCAAATGGAGAATTTCGCCTAAAAATAAGAAACAATTTTTAAATGGCCTAAACGAAATACACGATTTGGGGTTGAAGATGCACTTACATTGAAAAGCGAAAGGTTGCTTGAAAATGATGATCGGGGAAATGTGAAAGTTTCTGATATCAACAAAATCGTTGCAACCATTTGATTAAAAATCGCGAGAAAATAAAATAGAAAGTGTTCTCCTAGGAACACGCAGAGACAGATAATATTTTAAGAAGAGAATTGAAATATAATTTCCAATAAAATCGGAAAGTAATAGAATGATGTTCGATAGTATTTTAAGATGCACTTACATTGAAAAGCGAAAGGTTGCTTGAAAATGATGATCGGGAAAATGGAAACCGGAACCGATAATTTAATTAAAAGTTTCTATCCTGACATCATTCTACTATTTTCTGATTTTATTTTCGTTCAATTTTCTTCCGAGAAAATAAATTTCGGTCAATTATTCAACTGAAACACGTAAAGTGATGCTCTTACACGTAAAGTGACTTCACAAATATGTGGAAGAAAGGGCTCCAGGGGGCCTATTTTGGATTGTGTCACGTGACCCAAATCAGCCAATCACAGCTTGAGGCAGATAAACTCAACTGAGGAAGATTGAGTCCAAAATGGACTCGATGGTATCCCAGGAGGACACCACGGTCTCACCCGTATAGGCAAAACACACTCTCGGCAGTACACATGATATTCATTTCTCTCTGCTTCACCAAGTAAAGAGGCTCCTCTCTCAGTACGGCAAACGAGAGAAAGAGCGGGCGGAAAGCGCTCCTCTCCCACGCCGCCCGTTCGCTCTCGAAACGCCGCCCGCGCGGACGCCGCCGCCACAGCCACCGCTCTCTCACTCTCTCTCTTGAAAACCTCTCAGCGCGCGCGCGTGTGCCAAAAGCGAGCTCTGTTGCCGGCCACCCTCTCCTCCTCTCCCCGCTGATCATCGCCATCATCGGGCGGAGGTGACGCAACCCGCCGCCACGCGCGCGCGCGCTCTCTCTCACACACACTCACATACAACTGGTCGCGCACGCACGCACGCCTCTCCTCCCCACCCTTTTGCCGGAGAAATACGCCCGAGCGCACGGCATCGGAAATCTATCTTTCCCCGCGCTTTTTCTTCTTCTCTTCTCGTCTCAAGCGCACGCACGCACGCACGCGAACAAGCGAGCGAGCGAACACGCACGGCACCACCACCACCGTGCCACTGTCCCCGGCCGGCCGGTGGAGTTTCACGAAAAGATGCCGTCGTTCCAGACGTGCGTCTCGGGGTCACGATGAACGTGGGTCAACCTCCTGGAGAGTGGGCGAGAGAGAGAGATGGAGAGGGGGCAGTGTCGTGCGTCCGCGTCCCTACGAGTGGACACGTCACTCCGAAACTGACATGTTGACAGTGAGCAGTTGTAGGTGGTTGTCTGGAGTGGTGCATACCCTGAACTAGCCAATTGTGTTCTGAGATTGAGCATCTTTCCTCCCCCCATCGTCAAAATAAAAATAAAAGTGGGTTCTCTCGTTGAACCAGATCGCAAAATCAATAAAGAAAAAAAGAAAAATATCGGATATATCCATTTTTCTCATCAACCCGATTGCCGGATCCCATCAGGACGATAAAGTGATATTTATGATGTGCGATTTTGGTCACCGTACCGGCAAGTCCAGGTCTCCAGCGATTTCCAGATGGTTGTCGTCGTTGGTCCACGCGAGGTTCTCTGAAGTTTGTCGTCGGCGATTCGGTGTAATTTTGGCGGCCTGCGTCGTTGTCTCCTGGATCGGAGTTTGGTGGTCCACCGTCATCGTGGTCGTTCGTCTCTCTTCTTCAATCGGATATAGTGACAGTGTCGCCGCCGTTATCGAGAAAAATAATTTCGAAGATCTCGCGCTGATTTCTTCTGATCTATTCGGTGCTGGTGCAGTTCGTGGTTTAGTGTTTCCGGTGGTGGTGGTGGTGGTGGTGGTAGTGGTAGTGGCAGCCGCGCCACCCGCCGCTCTGTCCCACTTCCGGCCGGTCCGGCACGGGTGGGCATCGTCTTCGTTCCGTGGGCAGCTCGTCGCTGTTAGCCGCCTTCATGATGTTGCGAGGTCTCAACCAAGCCAACAATCCATGGAACCGTCTCATGTCCATGGTGAGGGATCGGGAACGGAGTCACACCCAAGCGGAACGCAATAAGTAAGCGATATGCGGACGGGAGTCATTTTTTTCTCTCTCCTCCTATTTCCATCACATGTTGCGCTTTTCCCAGTCCTCCCTCACCCCCTTCCCCCATCTCCTCTCCTCCCTCCACCCCGCCAAAATATTTGGCCTGCACGCAAACTCGTTGCAGTTGTAGTAATGTGTAGCACCAAGGATGCTGCATATAGCGTGTCGGTTTATTTATTTTGTTATTTTTCTGTCGGTGGCTCGTTTTCGCCATCCCCCCCTCTCCCCTATAGGAAGAGCTGGTGGTGCGAGCCCTCTTTTGCACACATACTCACAACGACAACTCGATAAAATTGGGAGTAGTTGTTTACAGAAGGCGCCACACTTTGCGCCAGCGTTCCAGGGGCTTCAATCTTTCTAAATTTAAATCCGACTTTTATGGTTCGCACGTTGTTCCGATGGCTGCTCTATGCGGTTATCTGCGGGACGAAAACAACATTTGGAGGAATACGTGAATGCCATCTCTTATGATTTCGAACATCGGCAACGGATGCTGAACACGTTATGTCGAAAATACCAATCCACGACTGCAGCTGATTCTTTTTCATTAGTAATAAAAGTACTAATCAAATTTTCCCCACCATTAGATACATTTTTAAAATATTAATTTTGATAGGGTTATGTTGCTAATTAAATCATTATTTCGTTAGACACCAATCAAAGCGAGATAACGTGTATGACATAAACATGTGGAATTGTATTGTACTTGCGATTTATAAGACGATATTTAAAGATATTGAAATTGAGAAGATGTCATAAATGACATTAAAAAGGTAATTTAATTAACGTGTATAAAGAACGAGTTCCTGGGGATAAAATAAAATGAGAGCTTCCATAAATGCTGATCAACCCAATTGGAAGAGAAATCGAAATTTCCTGTGCCAAAATCAATTGATGTTGTTGCCTAAGGGTTGCATTTGTTTACAGATTATGCATTGTGACATGTTTTCTTTTTGTGGTGATATTCGTATGATAATTTTCAGATTACGTAATCCTATGAACAACGCTGCATCCGAGTATAGAAAATTATCTTTCTAAGCCTCTTCGCATCGCTGGTAAATCCATTGTTTTTCCAACACTTCTATTGCCAGGGATTTTTTCTCTCTCATCCGTAAAAGCGACGTCAGAAGCAATAAAAATATCACCGCTCCAATTAGTGCGTTGGCTCAGTGAACATGGTAGGCGACAAGTTATCTTCGTTCACGCTGGTTTAACTAAACGGGTAACATTATATTCCAGTATCAACAACCAGTTATCTAAAAAAAATTACACATTCACCTTTGATGTGACGAATTTCTACTGTGCCAACGCGAACAGGTGTTTTTAAAACATCAGCCATATCCAGAAGACGGTGCACCGTAAATCAATTGAAACGTACATTCGAAAAGAATATTTTATTTTGTACTCTGTAGATAGAAAAATGTATACTCGCAACAATTTCACTGAGACTCAGCTTCCATAAATATTGGTGATTTTTGGTTGTTATCAGAGTTAGGAGAAAATACAATTCCTACTGAGCACTATAAATATTTCAAATTTCCATAGATTTTCCAGGATTTACAAAGCAAACTCCACAAATTTTAATATTCCATACATACACAAACAGCCCCCGAGGAAAGGCAGCTGCATATCACATGCCTTTTCAAAATTATTCTTATTTATTTACAAACATGAAACAAGATTTTTGCATTATTCTTCGACGAGTTGTGGTTTCGTGGATCATGACGGTGGCTACTAGTTTCAGCAATGTGCCATAATACTTTTTTTGGAAATGTTATGGTTTCCTAGTTTTTGGTTTCAAAAATATGTAGAGGATTATCTGAATATTATCGTGCATTATTCACCGTAAAATGCACGGAATCATGCAAATAGATAGTGGAAATTTCAGGGAACAACAAAATATTTGTGTTTACTGTATTTAATATTAGCATTAGCATATTTAAAAGAGCTACTAATCAACTGAACAACCAAACGGGATGACCAGTGAAATAAAAATATAATTCAGATATTTTCTTATTTCTTTTCGCTGAATTAATTGATGCTGAATTCGCTGAATTAATCATGCGAATAGCGCCGGGAAATCCGGTAAGAACTTGCGGCATGGATCACGAATCAGACTTCGGATTCTGCTAGTTAAGAAATGAGAAACTCGTGCTATGAAAATATGATCTG
>JAQGBY010004298.1:0-16928 GCA_034698785.1 Mycogona germanica | reverse complement strand
TACCTGACAGATTAAAATGTCCTTTACCATTGGACATCTTTTCAACCAGTTAGTTATTATTTAACTGGTTGGAAATCATTTCAATTACTTGGAAGAAACGTCAAGCTATTTTGAACACTAATGTGTTATCACATTTCTAATCAAACCAATACTAATAATAGAACATTGCATTTGTAACCTAATAGAATATTTAAGTATATGACAAATATAAAGGAACATTTTTACCGCTCAAGTTACCGCTTTGCTTTAAAGAATGTGAATTTTATGAAGCTATGGTATAAAATATTTTCATATCTCTTGATTTGTGATTAAAATTCGTTCAAAATATTTGACGAGAAACAACGTGAACCAATTTCCTATTAAAAATAAGACAATTGTTTGTGCCTTAGTTTTTGCAGTCTCCGTTTTTTAAATTTTTATAACGTTGATCCTATTTCCCGAAATGATAGTGAATTAATTATAAACGTCAATCCAGACAAAAGAAACAAATTATTTTGTTTGAAACTTCATGGTAAAGTCAAGCTATTATTAATAGCGCAGTTAAAACGGAAAAGAACCCAACCGAACGACTCAATTTAATAAAATTAGCAATTCAACCGAAAAACAAAACGGCCGCGCCACCTACTGGGTGTCGGCGAGCAACCGTTGCAAGGTCATCATGTAGATCGTCGATGACAAGAGGTAGTCGAAATGCTAAATGGGCAATAGGTCACTAATGAATACGACCTTACCGCTTTCTCTATTGGCCTTGGCCCTGCCCGTCAAGTAGTACTATAAAACCATTTTACAGGTATCTAGCCCGCTCTTATCACCAATAGCAATGTACAATGGAAATTGTTATGCAGGTTTATATCTTTTTTGGAACTGCGGGCCGGGATGACTGACTAACGATGGAGCTCAGAGTTTCATTCATCGAAAAACCGGGCTTCAACTCGACACAGTTCGGACGACGCAGTCGCCGCCAAAAGAAACCGCATTGAAAATTCAAAGCGACACTACACTACAGTATTTCAATGTCGCGAAACGTTTCTTCACTGAAATTTTAAAATCAGCTATTTTTTGTCGTTGGGCTGCGACGAAGGAACCACTTGGAACACACGGATACAAAAGGATACGGTAAATTAATAACGTTAATATTGTCTAATATTTTGCTACCTTAGAGAAATTTAGGGCAATTTTACACTCGGACAATCTCCTAAAATATGCCGAAATTTATCTGACCATGACATCTGCAGCTGATTATCTCAGCAAATGATTCGTACCAAACAGAACTGTGACATGAGAATAGGAAAACAATCGAGCCGAAATGATGCAGGAAAAGGATAAAACAAATTCATGCGCATATGAGTCATCATGTACGGAAAATAATTAACTTAAGATTATCTTATCATTTGATAAGACGAATCTCGAGTTGTTGGCTACATAGTTGGTGTTGTCGATCACAATATCAACACGGGCTGCGCTAGAATGACATTCTGTGGTTTAAACTGCGACGCCTGTACGGTCCTCAATATATATATAGTTAAGTCCGAACTGAACCGGGAAAATTAAAATGTGTGAGCGCGGAATGAATTGAAGAAATTTCGAATTATTCAATTATGCTCAAACAAATATAACATAAAGGGATAACTGTAAAAGTGAAATGGAGCTAATAACGCCGGTGTTGTTCAACACCTGAGATCATCGGAGGTCGAAAACATCTTACTATCGCGGTACTGAAGCGGTGATCGTACAGTTCAAAAACTTAATTGCTGCAATAAACGAGAACATATTCTACTGTATTATGAAGTAATCCCAAAGGCATCATTGCAAATATTCGAAAATGAAATTACACTAAACTAGCTTGCCTTCAGGTGATAAAATATTTTTTTAAAATATATTTTGACGATTCAGTAAACGGTGTAGTAATTTCGTATGTGAACTGTGGAGACGACCATTGCATTTCTGGTGAACTACACTACAGATTGTCTTGGCATACGCTAGGCCAACGGGTTACTTAAGGCAGGCGAAATATTGATAGGTTGCATAGTTTTGTTTTTAAACTACTGTATAGCTTTCTCCGTAATTATTTTGACTAACAATTGCTTTTGGAAAAAAGAGCATTATATTCCGTGAACAAAATTCTGCAGCGTTAAAATTGTACGATGCTTGTAATTCCAATTAGATTATTCGGATCTATTTCATGCTTGGGTGTACAGAGGTGTATTTTGCATGTACCAAGTGAAATTGATTTAAACGAATCGAAGATGTAATTTTTCAATTTGGTTTATAAATATAGTCACGCTTTTCGCAAAATTCTATATTTTTTCATTTCAGCATTTCCATAACAGATTCTAACTTATGGTACAAATTTTCCGAATCTTAAGAATGACGGACATACAAAACGAAAAGGAATGAATGCCTAGCGTTGACCATTCGCTTCTTGAGTAAGAACGGATGATAGGTGCACGTTGTTCTTTTTTGAGCGAGAACGGCCCATTAAAAGAAAGAAGAAAAAAACTAGAATTCACATTAGCTATTCCTTCGATCAGCAATAAAAAGGGGAACGGAATTCTTAGAATTTGTTGTATAGGATTCACACACAGTGACTCTTATCAGGCATGGTTTATATAATTAACCTGCTTCTAAAGTAAGCAGGAAGAGGGCGCTGCGATAGGTCGTACAACCGCGCGCCAATTGCTATGCAACGAATTTCCAAAACGAAAAAACTAGCAGATGGTGGTGCTGCATGACCAGATTAACCACAAGCAAGCACACCGGTTAACCAATTCCATGTAGTTCCGATGCACACTGTTATTACAAAAAGAAAAAATAATGTTGCTTCGTTGATTCATTTGGACGCCCTGATACTTGACCACTGTTACGGTTTACACTGCTGGTTTCTGATCTTCAGAGATCGGCGTTATTCTCACCAGAAAATAGAACAATAATCCCACCGCATCTTAAGGAATCTTACAAATTCGTTCGCAAAACTAAATAAGCATTGGCCTTCAAAACAATCTATAAAATTAATCTGATTTCTTAAATCGTACGTATCTTAAATGGTTTACGTTAGATACGAATTACGAATACCGACTGTTTAAAGTCCGATGAATATTTCAACTTTCCTTTTATAAAATGACAGAAACGAGTTAAAATTTAAAACAAAAATGGACCAGTAATTGAAATATCGTTTCTCTGGTCTTGAAAATCTGTTTTTAGTGAGTTGGTTGCCATATTATTTATAAAAGTGCAATCTTATCATTGGAAAACCGAATATTCCATTGTGCGAAATGTTGGATAAGATTCTTTGAATCCAATATGGTCTGTAATAACATTGTGTGCGCTTAACAGTTTAGAAAATAAAAAAG
Organism: Mycogona germanica; assembly: GCA_034698785.1. NCBI lineage: Eukaryota > Metazoa > Arthropoda > Diplopoda > Chordeumatida > Chordeumatidae > Mycogona > Mycogona germanica. The sequence continues at coordinate 13,578 of JAQGBY010004298.1, read as the reverse complement.
CAAAAATTAAAAATTAACAGGAAAGAATCCAAAAATAATAATTGGGTCCTCTTAGTTATTTAATTGTTCTTGTCTAATATTCGACAATATTTAATATTTAACTAAGTTCAAGGTTTACTTGACTTACTCAGTCATCATAATTCGTTTAATCTACAATTCTGAAAATCGTGATTAAAATGAGAAAATTGTGTTTCCCTCATGAAACATTCAATGCCGGCGAAAAATTAAATTTCCTTCTTAAATAATTTTTTGAATAAGAATTTGTTTCTTTTTGGTTTATCTTTGATCAAGTGTTCTAAATAGTTACAAAGTTTAACCGTTGCATTTGTAAACAGCATCGCTTGTGGTTGCAAAATAAAGTTACTCTAAATTTACGCTAGTGACTAGAAATCGAACTAGAAATCGAAATAAACCCCGAAAATCGCGTGGGCGATAAAATTAAAAAGCACGGTAATCTGAGAAAATAGGAGCAACATCAATATTTCTGTTTGCTTTCAGCTTCTTTGTTCTATATACTATGCTTATTCGTTGTAGAGTGGTTGGCTCTTTTCTTTCCAGACCTAAATATTTCCTTTGTTAAAAGAGTCTTCGACTATACCACTAGATTTGCCAAGTCCGACGCGAGCAACTTTCATGTTTTACAAACCGACTGCCAAAAGTTTGTTCAAAGTCAAACAAAATATCAAGGATAAAAAGTTTTCGGGTGAGATCTATGAAGCAAGTAGATCCTCTCGTTGATCTTATACTCATTGCAGGTGGAAAGAGCGTCCGAATTATATTCTGATAGGAGGACCGCCCCTTGGAGGAAAAAAAAAATCAGCAAATAGAGAGATTGCATTGAAGTTTCTTACCCACTGTGCCGACAGCTCGGGCCAACAAACGTCGATCTTGAAACCGGAATCAAAGAGTCGTCGTGACTCCTCACATCGGGCCTCACGCGTTCAGGAGATACGTCTAGTTCTTAGGCGGGCGGAGAATCGAGTGTGCCCTCAACGAACGAGGAACAAGGGGGTGTGCATCATTTGAAATGGTTTCGCGCGCGCGTTGGCGAAAGTTAGGGGGGCGGGGAAGGGGAGCCCCAACTGTCATTCCAGCCTCTCCGCGCCTATAGGGTCAATAGAGATAGGACGTTTAGTAGAAGAGGGTCTGCACCCCCACTACTGGGTCCCATTGTGGATGAGGGGCCCCCACGACGAAGCGGAGGCACATGCGCGGAGACCACCACCTCGAAAGCCCCAAACCCGGATTGGCCAATAGGCATCCAGTAGGAGTGAAGTCCGCCTGTGCTAGTGGCTGACTAACACGTGACTCCTACTAATAGGCCCCCGGCAGCCTATTGGGACAAGTGGCGCGCGCTGCAACACGTCCCATACTCTGAGTCGACCACCCGTTGCAGGCAGGAAACGCGTAGAAAAACCATGAGTTGGTGTGTGTGTGTTCAAGGGCCATCAAGAGAGGTCCTTCGCTCGCGATATCTGGGTCACCGTTGGTCCACACACGGGAGAGAGAGAGAGAGAGAGAGGCGGGGGATGGGGAAGGCATACACCGTGTGCTGTCCCGGATGAGTCGGTCATGGTCTCGGTGAATGGAACCTCTCGTCTCGTCACCTCCTCTCTCCCCACGCACGCACATACACGAGACGGAGCAGGGTGCCCCGGCAATGACGGGGGCATGCACGCCAAGACGCGCGCGCCAAATCTTTCAGTGGTGGTGGTGGTGGTCGCTCGGATTTGCTCCCCCGCTCTTGGTGTTGTTGTTCACTCGACGCGTACCGGGTCCGAAATGAAATTAGCATGCCCGAGACGCGGAAGTTAGTTACCGACACACCGACACACTGCCTCACGGTCCCGCGTTCTGGCGAGCACCAGGAGCAGTATTTCTGGTGATGAGGGGTGGGGGGGGGAGAGTATGAGGGGGGCGGGGGTGGAGGTTGTTGGTGATGGTAGAGGTGGGTGTTGGGAGAGAGACTGATGCGAGCTCTGTGACTGGCCAAAACGAGGGGTGCTCGGGGGTTGGAGGGGGAGACATATTTCACGGCCCATCGGCAGAGTGCACGACGTTTAATGCGCATCGGATATGTGCCCTGGTCCAATAGTCTCAGGCCATCGCTGCACCCCTCTCTACCCCATCCCCGTTTCTCTCTCTCTCTCTCTCTCTCTCCTCCCACTCTCCTAGACCTCACCGCGTTTCTCGCTTTCTGTGAAACACCACTGGCACCATTAAAGTCAGAAATCTTCCATAGCATGATGGTTCGTAAAAACTGTATTCCGGCTGGTGAGTGTGTGCGATTGTGTGTCCGACTGTACATTGCAGCCACCACAGGAGCACCAAATCCCAACAGTCATATGTGTATGTGAATCTGAGATGATGGCCCCCCGCGCCATTGGCACAGCCAGCAAGAGCGCACGTTTGCTAAGTGGGTCGCCGCAAACCGCCCCCTCCTCATTTCACCCACCCCCTTAACATCAAAGCATGCATCCACCCAATGGATTTATCTTTTACACATGCGAATACTTCTCTAGACTGTGTGTGTGCGCGCTAGCTTGCTCGGCTATCATTACGGGGTTGATATTTTACTGTTCAGTGTATATTCTCCACATGGAGAGAGAGGGAGGGGGAGGGGAGAGCCAGGACGAAGACACAGGAACCACATCCATGTATACCGTTTGTAGGCTGAGCGCGTGGAACAGCGTCAGCAACACGCACGGCCCCTACTACTATACCTCTCTCCGCTTGTCGGAGACGAGGCGGAGGTGGAGGGGGGGGGATAAGGCCGCACACCATAGGTTCCCGGGCAATATAGTTCCGAGACTTGATTGCGAGTTATCCAGTTCTATTTGCTGGCAGAGCGTTCGTCAGGCGGCGATTGGTTTGAACGATATTAATTCAATAATTGCTGGGCGCACTGGGGTGTGCTGGCGCTGCTGCAGCACCCGCGACGAAAAAAGTGACCCCTCATCTCAAACCCCCCCCACACTCCTCCCCCCTCTACGTCTCTCTGTCTCAACCCCCCCCCCACTCATAGACCAGGCAACTATTGCAACTGTGCTTGTAGCGAAAAACACAGTCGCATCTTCCTCTTCTGTGAGGCCAGTGCTGCCAACCAACCACCCGCCGACACCCACACACCACACATTTCGCATTCCATACCCCCCCCCCACAACCATCTTTCCCCCCAACTTCGACGCGACCATGAAATGCCTGGTAACACAAGTTTAGTGCCTGACAGCCAGTCAAACGGTTCCTGACGAACGCATGTCTTGCCAACCCGGAGCAGTGGGGGCCCGAGCAAGAGAGAGAGAGACCTACAAAACCAGGCCATGCCTATATTCTCAGTTCGAGGAATCGACTTTATGTAGGGGAGGATGTCGAATCTCACGCGCGCGTTGCTGCGCGTTCCCATTCGAGGACCCACCATTAATTCAGGGGTGGTGTGGAGGGGAGGGAGGGGGGGGGGTAAAACAGTTTATCCTCCTTCTCCTCCTCTGCCTTCACATCAGCGCTCCACCGTTTTCTAAATCACTCGCGCCGCCATCATCCCCTCCTTCCACTACAATCCCCCCCACCCATCTTCCAAGCGTCTGCACACTGGCTTCCTTTACCCAGAATTCCTTTCTGTGTGTATATCTCCCCTATGTGTCTTCAGAGCGTTTCACATATTATGTACAGTATATATAATCCCTGGGCGCAGATAGCAAGCACTGCAATATTCTTTTTGAGATTCAGCTATTTCTGGTAGGCGACTTGCCGGCAAACGGCAAGTAGTAGCTCAAACGGTAAATGGGAACTTTATACGAGTATTTATCCAGTAAATATATCCTTTATATGTGAAATGTTACAGATTTATTTCCTAATGCATAGGAAGAAATGAATCTAATATAGTTCTAAATTTTATAGTAGAAATCATAAATTTCACAAGATATGCTTCGCAATATTTTGTGAAATTATTTGTATAAATCATGAAATATATTGTCGAAATACATGAAATAATTTTTTCTATATTATGAATATTTTCAGAAATGAATTTAAGTTTGAGTGAAAATCTGTTCAAAACTTATTGCATGAGCAAAAATATTTCAAATTTCATGTACATGTGAATCATGTAAAAAATGATTTAGAGAATTTGAAACACAATGTTGGGCTGAATACTCAACTTCACTATTGATGCCTGCAGATATAAGTTCAGTTGAATCGCACTCCTCCAGTTCTTTGAGCAGACATTCAGGTTTACATGTCATTGAACAATAATAATAAATTTACAATTTGATCAGACAGCCTTGAACGACTCCAAATGTGCAGCAGAGCAACCGTTATATGGATATTTTCGGAACTACTTGTCTGACTGATAAACCACAACATCCCTATAAAAATATTGTGATCATGTATTTTCGTTTTAACATTGAAAATTAGAAAACCTCACGTAAAACTCACGTTTATTTTCAAGTACTTTTTGTTCATGTACTGTAAATGCATTTGGGGAAAGAAATATTTTAATGAACACCACTAAGTCTTTTAGACGTTATTCTTGCATGCTTAATCCATATTCGAATTCACATTGAACATGGAATATTACACTTTTACTCGTACTTATGAACGAGTCAAGGGAATTAATCGATTAGTACTCTGTAATAGTCATTTCTACTGCTTTTCGTTTCTTGATGCTTTACAGGGAGCACCAGATCCACGTACAGAGGCTGATTTTGAAGGATTGTGAATACAGTAGATATTCGCACGCAGCGAGAGGTTCCACCACAACTCTGGCTCGTCAGTTCCTATTCAAGTCCGAGGCTCTGCTGCAGGTAAACATTTGTTGTCGGATGGTAAAACTAGCATGAAATCGTCTTTCGAGCTTACATAGAATTTTCCACAGAGTTTACATTGCCGGGCAAGCTTCGCGAAGAGATATTCCTATGGCACATCCAGAGCGCACTCGAAAGGGCTAATTCGCTGCGAGTTCTATTGAGATCTGGATGCTTTTTAATCAATTCTATCGGTTGACAAATGACATTTTGATCGGGAAATTTTGAATTAAATAACAAATTTATTAATATTGCAACCACAAGTATTTTACAAAACAAAAAATTGAAAATATAAATATTAAATGGTGAATTCGGGACTGGCCGAATTCACCATTTAATTAATATATACTCTGTATATCATCCAGGCGTCCTATCTAAAACCCCTCATGAAAATATAAAATTTAGATAATTATATTTCGTAGAACCTTACTCTCAATTTCATAAATTTCCATTTACTACATGATAAAATGTCTACGTCCCTTTTTATATTTTCTTTACAGACACAGACTACTTTGTCAAAGTTCAACAAACAGTCTGTATTACTCCGTAAAACATAAATTATACTTGTTATTATTTATTTATGAAAGCATTTATTATTTTTCGCTTGAAACATTGTCAGGACCACAGTGGATTTTGTAATCGTATCAGTATTAAAATTAATTTGGCGGTCACGCCTTTCCCCGTTCGACCCGTTCGACCCGCGCACGTCCATCGAAATCAAGATTGATGTGGAGGCGATACACCATACTTGACCCGTTGAGCGAAACTGCCCAAATGAAATATGGAGCGGATGTGCGAGTATTAAATCGCGTGATTTTTACTGGGCAGTAAATTCAGAAAAAACATGATCAACCGATAGGCAATAATAATGCGTCACGAAATCTAATGCGCTCGATCTACACTAAGTAAATAATTGATTGTCGGACCAGTCTTTATAAAATATCCTATTTATTAGTATGGATCATTTCACTCCAAACCACGCATGGAAAGATGTTCGTGCGCATTCTATTGTCTTATTTAAATATTTTGGAACACGTATACTGAAGAAACATTTTAGTTTAGCATTATTTATTTATTATTAAAATTTCGCCTTCCATATTAAAAAAAAATATAGTAAAATAGTTAAGTATTTTCACGCGTTGGCATGTATCAGCTGCGATATAATGAAATCGTGCACATTTGGGTAATCGATAACTTGTGCACACTTACATGCACTCGTATGTGCAGATGGAAACGAATGGCCCCAACCAATTTTTCGTTCGAGCAGCTGATACAGCCCAGAACCCATATGATTCATGTGTACTCGCAAGTGTCCGTGTTCAAATAATGACCAGAAATGACCGGGTTCAATCATTCTGACGCCATCAAATATAATTACATTGTAGCAATTGCATTGCTACATACATATCGTATTATCGACAGATGATCCCAACATTCGAAACTTGGAACAAGTGGCTACAAACTTCAGTACATCAAAAGAGAATAGCCGCGCGAGCATTCACTTTTCGACCAATGTCAAATATTAAAAGCCACCATGGGAATGCCCTTATCACATTTCTGTTAAACGAAAATTTTATCCAGATTAGTCGTCCGAAGCTCGACATTTTTTTTATTGATTAGAGGTTATCACTCCTTATTAAAAAAATTGCCTGCTGGTTGGTAGTTCAACGGGTTAATGTTGAAATATTCGCATTGCACCCAAATACATACACTCAAGCAATCATTTTTGCGCTTGGTCCAAAATTTGATTTCTGAATGAGTAAAATATGGAGCTTTAATATTGTATTGATCAACACCTCTAAAACAGCACATCTTGTTGTACCTGTTATTACATCATGTTAATACATGTATGTTGGTTATAGTAACCTACTGAAAGATTTGAAATTAACGATTCGCGTGTGATTTTTCAACAATATTACACGAAATTTAATAAATCTTGTTGACTAGTACGAAATTCTCACATAAATTTCATTTTTTTCAAAAACTTTATTGGTAGTCTAAGAAAATTTCTAGTAAAACCGTAATTGTTATTTAATTTTTTTGCTTGTTTCCAGAAAATACATTGTTAGGACTACATCAGCGAAAAATCATTGTTTTTTTATTAGAGCTATGAGCTTGTGCGACTGTATATTAAAATAAAATTCAGACGGCATAGCAGCTTCGTCAGCCTCAAAGTCCCTCCAGGGGGTGAACTGGTCATTTTACCTAGCCTAGGCTTCAGACCCGATATCGTATAGGCACGGATTGTATGGTTTTACTTCATAGGATCATTTCTATAGTATACGCTCTTCACCAGGATACAAAATTCCTGCATCTTACTTCTCTTCCAAAGGAAGGCAGGCGCACATAGGAATTTCCCTCGCTCGAAAAATTAAGGAGGTCTCGGCAGTGAAACTGTAGAATACTGCATGTGGCCAAGTCAGCAACGTTATTTGCCAGACTCGTCCTGCGCACACACACACACACTGCAGCGAATTCACCTATCCTCACTATGTCTAAGCAACAGCCCCAAATACTGGATCGTTCGCCAGTAGGCGCATTTAAAATTCGCGTTTCAAAATGCCATTTTTTATAGCAGTTACGGTGTTCACAAATTTGGGGGGGGGGGGGTAACAGACTGAGCTATTTTCGTAGAAACTCTATATCGTGCTACTATTTTAAAATTCCGAATCGACAAATGAAATGACAAGGATCGTTCAATAAATCAACAATCCTGTTATTTACGGCTCCCCTAAGCAGCGGTTTTTGTTCCAGTCTATCGATTCCCTTCCGAGAAAAGTATATTTCACCAACACCCGTTTTTTCATTACAGCGGAACTCTTCGCGTGGAAAAGGGACTCTTCGTGATCGATTCTAAGGCCAGCAGAAAATTGTCTAATTACGTAATTCAGGTTTTAAATTAATATATGACATCCAAGTGTGTTGAGAGTATATGCGCATGTATAGATGAGCAAAAATGGAATTTGCGCAGGCCAAACAAATTCGAGGAAGCGTGAGTTATAAAACTGCAATAAACTGAACATCAAATTATTAATACATGCATGGGTGCAGTCAAGTTAGCTCAGCCACACGAGCAAAAAGCTATTCGAAGCGTCTGGATCAACAGAGATCGATAAACGATCCAGCGATTCGCACACTAACAATGCAGATCCACCATTAATTAGGCCCTACATGAAATATGGTCGATTGCCATTCAGTACAATGGACTTTCAAAACCATCCCCTCTCATCATTTCCCAATGGAATTTGGAAAGAAAATTCACAAGAGTGCATTCCAGGACCAAACACAAACGTGAAACAATGTTAACGTTGCTGGTCTACTCGATACCCTTAGAAACATTGTTGCTTACCTTTCGAATCTTTGCACAGAAACCTTAATTTGCTACTGCAGAACTTTTAACACGAGTAAAACGCGCATTTTATGGGTTTATATTGATTCAGGTCTCCTACTAGACAGCATAACCACTACATAAAAATAAATTAAAATGTGTCTGTAATCTGAAGTCAGCACATCTCCTCGCCTTGCGTTAACATGGGTATCGGTTTCAGAAGTGCAATCAATCTCAACGAACCAGCGTCGAACTCGAGCACCAAGAATGGTCTACGAGTGTTTTGGTTTAGTCATCGATTTTAAGAAAGCTTTTATTCATCGCCAGTAATTCGCCTGCTCTGGTATTGTGAAGCCATCGAACAATAGCAGTGGAGACAAATGCTATTGATATGGCTAAGGTTTGGTAAGGACATCGACATGTATTACTACACATCAGACAATAAGGTAGCCACGGGTCAGACAACCACTTATCGAACATTAAATATTTTATTTGTTTGCGGTGTGAATGAGGAATAACTTGCGGATGCCTGTGACGATATGGTTCATGGTATTTTATTGCCAAACGACCGTATTCCCAAGGCGTTGTCAAAACTAGACCCCACAGGTTATACGGGACCTCGCGTCGTGTTATGAAGTCTTGTGCGACAGTAATGTGATCGCGCATGTGCTGAATAGACCACGACGCGAGGTCACGGTCGCGTAACCTGTGGTCAAGATTAGACTACGCTTTCAGAATATGGAATTGAGCAATAGAGTTTTACTGCTCATAAAAGTAGCTGAGACACATGTAAAGTATGTAGGGTGCGTCGGTGATATTCTTTTGGCTTATGAAATAAAGAAAGCGCCGTATATATTTTAACGTAACATGTTATTGATCACTGAAAAGTTTATGCTTTGATTTGATTTGTGAAAGTTTGTTTCGATTTGATCAGGAATTATTATTATTTTGTATTTGTGGGTTAATTAACTGCTAGATTATGACCAACCATGTATTTGTTTGTACTCTAGCCTGGGGTGACCTGTGGTGACCTGTGGTGAACAGTCGTCCAACTCGAGTACTCGCACCTAGCGGTAGGAATCAGAGCCGAATGTGACAGACTTTGTTGCCTGGCAGAACGACAACGGCGCCCGCCAGTGATATTGTAATGCGCCATGTGAAAGGGCATGGTAGTACAGCTTAGCGCAAACGAAAAGGGCAGATGGGTAATTATAAACCATTCAATTAGTAATTGTCACAATTTGGAAGATGTCTTATTTTGTTTTTAGGAAGAATGGCGTCGCGTTGGTTTAGCGACTGACTGTGGTTTCGGCGGTCCCGGGTTCGATTCCTGGAGCGGGCTCTCGAAAATTTCGATCCCGGGGTACTGGTCGTTCCCCCCTCGCACAGTGCCTAAGCACCATGAGGGGGACGTAACGCCTGTAGTGCGGTTGACTACAGTTGATTTATTTTAAAAAAATATATATATAAAGAACACTACGTTTATTTCGAAGATTTCCTATATCAAAATTATTTTATTTCTCTTGAACAACATATGCTTACATTTTGAATTTACAAATTTAAATACTAATTCAGTAAATAAACCACATTAGATGTGATGAAAAACTATTCAAGTATTTTAGCTATAGCTAGTATCATTAAGGACTGAATACAGGGGGTTGGGTATTTTCATTTTCGTAAGAGTACCTCAAGTTACGCTTTTCTTATAATAGCACTTTTATCACCATGTAAAGTGTACGGTAAGAAGTAACCACATCGAGTTATTCCATAAACAGTTTCATGATTAGCGTATAGTATGTAAAAATATAAAGCTAGAAACGAAGCTAATTTCTACAGTCCACGGTCACTAAGAGAGATGGCCATTCTGCTTCTAGACATAGAACGCAAACTCCATCTTACTCTTTCGCGCAGTTGGCTGTAAAGCAATTAACGAAACCATCTTATTCCTCCGCACGGCCTATGATAGGAGTTTATCAGTCAGCACATGCAATAATTAGACACGGTGGAAAACTATCATTTCTCTTGCCCGGCTAACAACTACGATAATGCATTAGCAGCATTTCTTTATATTCGTTCATTTCCACTGGTAACTTGTCAACCTTAGTTGACGTTGGGAAAACGACAAGCTAGACGTGACCTAGCAATTTCTTATTAATATATAAAAATCTTATCAAGACGACGTAAAGACGAGTTAGTTTATCTCATATTTCATGTAAAACCAATTAGTAAGTTAAGTGCAGGATGTGGTTCATTTTCATATTTTTGGACTCAGTGTTACCACTCCTAATTTTATAAATACTCATAGAAATTATGATTTAAAAAAATATATATATTCACTACTTTTGGAGCTTAATTAAGAAAAACAGTATCCAAATGGGACTTTAAACCCTCAATTTAATAAGATACTTTTTCCTTGTATAAATCAAATTATTATCCGGGAATGTCTGCAATTCGCGTGCACAGTCGAATCAATCTTTAGAGCGTTTCTTGGAAATGCCTTCAAAACAGGCTCGTAGTCTCTCCTACATCAGAGCATGCGCAGTATAAACTAGCCCCGCTTTCCCTCAATCGTCCTTACGCAAAGACCGCTCAACCAACTTGTTTATAAAAACGTATACAAGCAAGTCCAAAATAGGATATGCCTACGCGTTTGACGTCTGCCCACGCATAAGGGTTTTCGGTAAAATAAAAAAAAGAGAAAAAAGAAACCTAAATCGAAATCTGCATCGCTACACCACCTGGTGGTCGCCACGTTAACCAACATTTCGCAAAATCAGCAGTGGAAGGTACGCTCAAATATTGATTTTTCTCCAGTCAGACTTTCCCTCACAGCCAACTACAGCACAGACGAATCCATGTGGAATCGCTCTCCGAGATGCAGAATTGTATATCGAGCGTTCCACACTCGAGACAAGATATATACGAATTATTCACAGAAGTCTTGGTCCTCCTAATAAATACGATTTCCACTTTGAAGGCTGAAGAAAAAATGATGGCGTACATTATCAATAATTATTATCAATTTATTCATGGCAATACAATTAATTTGCTCATCGATTTTTTATTAGTTTTTGAATTTTCAGTCACAGAAAAGATCAATACTCATTGTCATCATTTGGAATTTGTGTAATTTAAAATAAACATATTTCAAGTATAATTCAAATATGGATTCGCATGAAATACAAAGGACGAGACGATAACGAAAAAAGCTCAAGGTAAGAAAATGTTCACGAATGTTAAAAATGATATCGAGCGTGCAAGAGCGATAATTCATATCCCGATATTACATCAGAACAAAGAAAATGAATACGATCGCAAGACGGGGATAGAATAACTCTCGTCTCGTTCCAAAGAAAATAAAAGCCCTGTATTCAGTTCCAGAGCCACGATTCGCTGCGACTCGCGCGGGCCAAATCGAATTCCCGCTCGTGTGGCACGGGTTAACGCGTCCAGCAGCCGATTGGCAACACAATAACGCCCCGTTAATTCCTCGTTAACGCAAAAATTGCAGCGAATGTGCTGCGCTTTTACGATTGCGAAAATAGTTTCTTTCGAACGTTCAGTTTTTGCTGACGATCCCAGCGGTAACGTTGCAAACAAATTCGCCAATAGAGAAGCGAGGGAGGGGTGAGAATCCTTATATATATACAGTATATACATTCGCGCGTGTCCAATTTCCATTACCCCGTCAAGCTCAATATGCATTTTGTGTTTTTTCTTTTCCGAGGCAGAGTCACGACGATAGTTTATCCCCTCCCCAATTTCACAGGAATTGTGTTCGCAGCTGAACGGATTCATTTCGGAAAGACCCTGTGCACGGCCCAATGGCTGCTACACGAACCTAGAAGACGTATTAAAAGTAAGATACGATCGCAGACCTTTCTAATTAGGCTTAGCGTCTCCTATGCGAACGTGTGGTCCCATAACTCCTTATATGTTGGGACGGGTGCTCTCGAACGACGTCTCACGCACTGTTTAATGAAATGCAAGGGCAAATATAGGGCGTCTATTCGCCCTCCTGAGTATAAAAGGGCAGTCATTCTAAAAAAAATATATGGCAGCTAGGTCTGGAACTTTTTTGGTTGTTTGTATCTGGAAATGGCTCCCCCAAAGGACATTTAAACACTAAATTTCGTGAAGAATATTGCATATTTTGTCACAATCGGTTTTAAAGATATTCATTTAGATCTACACAGATCTATCGTTAATAATTAATGCTCGCCTCGCGAGTCCTTTCAAGGCACTCCAAAATTAGAATTCCCGATATCGAAACAATTTCCCTCATTTTCAGTACAATGGTGTTTGACAATGTACAAATTTTAAATTATATGACAATAAAAGTATGGATATGTATTTTTCGTGGTAATCGTTTTTGTGCGTTTTATTATTATTTTTAATCAAGAAATGCTAAATTAGTTTTGATATGTATAATAAAAAATTTCTTTTTCAATTCTCATTTTTCACTTCCTGTATGTATTAAAAAGATTTTGCAAGGTCACAAGATGTTTCGGGCATCTAAAAACAAATAATTTAGGAGGATTTAGACAAACGTTTTAAATCATTCGATGCATTAAGATTATGTTATTCCAATTTTAAGATGCGTCCAGAGTCTCCAACCAAAATTGCTCGTTGCAGTTAAGAAAAATATTTTAATATTTGGAAAACAAACAGCATGCACTTTTTGCAGTGTATATTAAACGTTATGGGGCTATTCCCAGCAGATCAAAGCGGCAATTAATGTTAAGTATTTTAAGTTTAAGTAGTCATTTTAAAGTACGTCGTCGGCGATTTCCGGCGCGGGCTCTCGATTATTCGATCCCGGGGTACTGGTGAAAATGTGCCCCTCACATAGTGCCTAATCACCAAGAGGGGTACATAAACTCCTGTTGTGATTACACACTTAAATGAATCAAAAAAGAAAAAGTTCTATAAAAAATAACGTCGATTTATTCAATTGTGTTTTCAGTTTGCGAAAGAGAGATGTTAAACATGCATGGTTTTCTAAAAATGTTTTCAGTGTCGTTTAAATTTTATGACTGTTTAGAAATCAGGCCGTACGACTTACTTTGACAAAAAATCGCGGAGAAGGAACCTATAGAACACCATTGGCCTCAGTGCATCTGTTGTTGCCGTCATTCCCTAAAGGGTTATTGAACTTTCACGAGCAGAATGACAAGGGTTAAAATGGTGCAAGCGCCAAGGAGACGACAGACCCCGACAGTCATCAATCAGATGGTTAAAAATGTGAATAGGCTCCTTATATCGGAACATATACGCATAACTATAGAACAAAACAAAATATAGGATGATGATTAAGATTTCAGTTATAACAAACGGACCACATTTTATATTTACGTCCTATTATAATCACATCGATTCTAAACAGAACCACGAAGGCTTGCATTTACTTAATATGTAAGAACCATAAGAGTATGCCGTAGGGTATGAATC
>JAQGBY010004297.1:0-16932 GCA_034698785.1 Mycogona germanica | reverse complement strand
GGAGGAGAGGGCTGAACACTTCACTTCTTCCGGGGACATGTTGGGCACTTCGCGTAGTCCCACACGAAAATAGAAAAGAAAATGCGGAACACAATTAAACTTTCATAATAATTAATTATTTAATTGAAAGTTCACAACTTGAAATCTCGCACCAATAAGGAGAAGTTGTAAACAGTGATTGCTATCGTATAAGGGACAAACATTCTGATTTATCTTGCTGGATATCTTTAAACAAATCAAACAATTGGTTCCATATGTGGGTTGTGTAAAATTACAATCACAATTACAATATGTACCCACAATCGAGTCCCAGATGGGGCCTATGGTGGGGGTCGAACGACCAGTTAAGGACAAAGGTGTGGTTGTTTTATCCTAACAGGTGACTCTTGACTTGACTCATTAAGGCTGTCGACATACTCTGGGGAAATAGGAGTTGAAGTACGAGTCCCATCTACAATGCAGCTCCTGAACCATTTTAATATATCTCACTCTTCTTCACCTAGTAGGAACCTGTCTCACATGACATTGACATTCTACAAGTAGATCAATTTGTCTGACTGAAATGATTAAAACTACGATGTGCTCTCGCACAATTTATTGATTTAGATGTTGAAACAAAATCAGAAATGTCAAAAGGGACGTCACAAAATCTAGTCTAACCACTTCAGTACTTTCAACAGCTGTTTGCTGGTGCAAAATCCACATGATTCCTAAATGCTAAAAGTCCCAGTGAAACAGCTATGACGTGATCGGCGCCTTGGATCGAGACAGCGTCTTTTGGAGTGCAGAGACTCATTTCTTTGTCAACTCGCGTACTGCCCCCATATGTCGAACGGGGTGGGGGTAGGTGGTAAAGGGGGGGGGGGTGTTGGGTGACAAATTGAAGGCAGTCGAGTGTGAACCATCGTGGGGATCGCGACACGCGCGCCGAGAAAGATTACAAGTCGCGAAAGAGAGAGGCAAGTCGTGTGTGGAGGAAGGAGGAGGGCCTGGAAAAGAAATCGAGCGAACCGTTTAAATTACGCTAAGTGCGCCGCAGACTCGGAATCGTCATTTGTCTGGCGTACGGTCTAGAATTACCGACCGCAAAAAAAAATACTGCTCTCTCGCGAACCTAACGCCAGGTGGAGCTAAAGTAGTTCTCGGGGGACCGGCTTATTTTGAAAAAAAAAAGAAAAATTGACGTCGAAGTTTTAAGTCGCAAAAAATATTTCTTTTTCGTAGGATTTCTGAGAGCAACTTTGGAGTCAATTTTTTCTGCCATCTGAATTGGTATTTTTTTTTTTTTGATCGACGCTCGATCGCCAATTCTAGTCGTTTGTCATTACCTAGACCTTTTTTCCAATTCCCAAATGCACTCGAAACTCATTCCGGAAATGTCGCGATTAATTGATAAACGGTCGAACCCATCTCTAATCGATTCGACACTGCATCGATCACAGAAATAACACCGAGATAGCGCAGAAAGCATTATCTTGCGCTTCAATTCAGTTCAACCAATCTCCTATTAATATTATTTCTGTATTAGATCGCGACTAAAATTATTTTGGGCAAAGTTTGAGCGCCATCTTTCGTCGACACATATCTGATAGAATTAAATGAGTTCAGAGAGAGAGCTCACCATCTTCGGAGGTGAGGACGACCAGCTCGTCGGAGCGTGGACTGGTGCCGACCAGGTTGAAGGCCTGCACAATCAGACTGTAACGGGTGAACTTCTTGAGCTCGGTCAAGTTGACGGCCACCGGCTGCGGCTGCGCAGACTGGACATTGCTCTCCACCGTCTCGAAGTTAAACGGGTCGCTCGTCTCGTACAGCTTGTAACCAACGTAGTAACCCAGGATCTGACCATTCCACAGGTCAGGTTTGGGAGGCTGAAAATGAAAATGCACCAATATCATTTTTAATGTACCCAGTCTCTACAAATGCATCGAAATAATCCCATTAACGCACAAATACAGTGTGGTCCAAAAAATAACGTTTCGCTAGAAATTTGATCATAAAATTGCAAATTTTTAATTTATTCCATAAATATTGGGCACACATGTTGGTCTTAACTTTCTTTTTTAATTGGTCTCGCGTACGTGCAACTCTGTGACGTCATTATTCGAATTCTTGAAGTTCAAAATGGCGCTCGCAATACAAGAGCGAAACGCGAAACTTGTGTTTTGTAACAGAAGTAGTCGCTTCAAAATTGCTCTTAAACATGTTACAATTTAACAGAAACTAATGGAATTTTACGCACACATAAAATGAAAGGTGACCAAACAAAATGACTATTACAATTTTTGGTTAAAAGTATCTGTTTTGACTGAGAATTGCATGCACGAATGCATTCGTTTTGCGTAAAAGCCAAATCGCATTTCGCTCTTGTATAGCGAGCGTCACTTTGAACCTTAAGAATTAGAATAATGACGTCACGGAGTTGCACGTGCGCAAGACCAATTGATAAAGAAAGAAATGACCAACATGTGTGCCCAATTTTAATGAAATTAATTAAAGATTCGCAATTTTATTATCAAATTTCTAGCGAAACGTTTGTTTTTGGACCACACTGTATATCAACAAGAAGGAGTGTTTGATTTGTTTTTCCCGAAATTAAATTGTACTTGTTTACAATTACCTTCCATGAGACTTTGATGACGTCAGCGCCAACAGACTCGGCCTTGATGTCCAGTGGCGGCCCAGAGGGCGCTTCAGGCGATCAAAGCATTAAATAGTCAATTATTATTATTACGAAAGAGTAAGGTCATGGATTGTAACAGCAAAGAGGACGAACTCTGACTGACCTTCCTCCTGAGTGGTGACGGTGATGACCTCACTGGGATCGCTGCTGCCCACTCCGTTGATGGCCACCGTGCGAAGGTGGTAGTTGGTGGCGGGCAGGAAGTGACCACCCATGGTGGTGGCCAACTCACTTCCGGGCACGGTGAAGTTGATCGTCTTCTCTAGCCAAGGCACTGTGCGGAACGAGAAAAAAAAATGGTAAAAATTATAATTAGAAAAACTTTCATTTGAAATCATTCATCAAACAAATCATATTTCACTTAAAAAGAAATGTGACGCACATGTGATGACGACAGACGCATATCATGACCGTGACGTGATAAGTAGCAATTTACGGGTTACGAATACGACTACTTTTCAAGTTTGACAAATTGACTTCGATCCCTCCCGATTTTGACATTAATTTTTCCATATCCCTCGTCCAGTCTGCTGACCCATGATGACATGACCCCGAAAGTGTCAGAAAGTTGGCGCTCACCAGATGCCAGTTTGTATTGCACAACGTATTTGGTAATCGGGTCGTTCCCGTCATAGGGGGCGTTCCAGGACAGAGTTATCGATCGGCTAGACTTGTCCGACACCTTGAAATGAGTGGGCGGCTCCGGCGGCTCTGAAACACCACAAAGACGGACGCAAAACAAATCAATCGACCAAACGACCTGCATAGACTGAAAACGTCACTCAGCGAAGCACTATCATTTCTTTATGGATTGTAAGATCTGTGAAAAACGTTTTTCAAAATATGTGCAACATTTTAGATTTAGAAGTGAATTGTTAAAAATTATGACACATTAAGTTACTAGTATTATTTGTATCCGATTAAAAAAGATCCCTTTAAAACACTGTTTGATGTTTCCAAAACTTGCAAAATTTGAAGTTTAGCTGATGCAATAATTGATAACTTAACGCAATTTTCGAGCATTTAATATTTGCTGCATTATTTTAAAATGATTAACTGAATAAAATGCAATAATCAATATTTCATTTGCATGGGAGAAAGCATAATTATTAGATATTACTGAAAAACGGAAAACAAGTACCATAGGTAGTTTATAGGTGTGCATAATTAAATATTTCACATATAATGAGTACTCCTAAGACCATTCAGGGCAGTCTATATTTGTCTACGAATCGAGTACAAAAATATCACTTGACGTGAGAAAAATATCGGAATTCTTTCATCGGGGGGACACTGAGCGAACGCTTTTGCTGTCCGCGCCACTCATGTCCAAATGTCGACTTCTCCGCATTGCAATGAATCACCGTGTGATTGCTATCCGTTAGGGGGCCGCACTGGTGGCGACAGCGTGGGCCGCAAGGCTGCTGGGATACTAAACGATGACTGTTTCTGCAGCTGGTACTACATCTTACTTTAGTTAAGACGCAAATTGTGACCACAAGTAGTGTTACTAAAAACACGAGAAATCTCGGATCTCTAAGAAAAAGAATTCCTTCTTTCGTGAACCTTCGAACACATTATAATAACATAAATCAGCCTGACCTTGATGGTACAAAAACAACGTCCGGTAAAGTCCCAACACAACGAGTTATGCTTTATTCTCACTGGAGAAAGTAAGGCAACTTAATTTCAATAACTCTCAGACGTAGATTATCCCGAGAAAGTCATTAAGGACACCAGGACTCCTGAATAAGTACTTATACAGTACTATTACAATTACAATTACAATATGTACCCACAAGCAGCCCCCAAAAGAGGGGCCTATGGCGGGGGTCGAACGACCAGTTGTATCTGAGATATTTTGTTAAGGAGGTCCAGAACTAGAACTAGAACCCCCAGGAGGGGACCTGATAATTTTGCCTAGCCTAGCCTAGCTGATAATTTACTCGCGAATTCTACAGTACCAATGCCGGAAAACAAAGCAAAATTAAATCGATCCCAGAACGGCCGACACCCCAGACTGGAGTCATTCGCAAAACAACCATCAGTCAGACATGAAACAATTCTCTCGAATCCGGTGGACCTCCCACGAAGCCGGCACGAAAACCCCTCCAGAGAGCGCGCGCTTAAATCCAGCGAAAAGTCCGAAAAATCCCGTGTCCACGGGATTTCGGACCACCAACCAACCACTACCACCACCACCACCAACCACCACCAACGTTCGACACACGCAACCCCAGTGAATACATCCCGTTAAAAAATATATATTCACGAACGACGTACACACGAGAGCTTGATATTAACGGCGGCAATTTGGCAGTTAGTCTACCGCGCCGTGAAAGTGATCTACGCACGCAATTTTTCCATTTGCGCGTTACGGTCTGTTCCGCTATGTCCTAACCTCCTAAAACCCCTTGGCCAACTCCACCCAATCAGACTCCATACACATCTAAAGAAATAAAACATGAAGCGCCAACGATCTGCACAAGTTCGCACCACGAGATCTTTCAATGGCTTATGACAAAGTAGACACTCGAGATATGGATGCAGGAACACCGAGAAGTCCACTTTCCATTTGAAACAAAACTGTTGAAATTTTAATATGTCTCGGGTTGCGGTCTCAGTAGGTTTGTGGTGGTGGGTGGACACGAGCATTAGTGAGAGCGCACTACTGCAATTGTCCGCCCGTATACACATAGACAAGCAATGGCTAATTGAATAGTACTCAGTCTATTAAGCGCGGGGATTCTCCGTGTACAACGGGGGTTCCCGTTACGTATTACAACAGCGCTTCGATTTTTATTTCCCCATTTACGTGCGGCACCCAAACACGCCCCCCAGTGGGGGCAGGCTCCTCGGCCCAAATATGGAAATTTAGGCGCACCAACCGAAAAAAGAAGGAAAAAAACGCAACATCATATTTTTTATTTTGAAAAAAAAGAAAGAAATAACAATAAACTTCTACCTGTACTTTGGCACGATTCAACTGTGTACAAAAACAATATGTCTGGAGCTGTACCATGAATCAACGTTCCATCCAATTTACAATGGTGATTCGCTCAGCATTTGATATGCTAGTAGAATAAAATTAATTGATTTTCCTACAACATCACGCAACGCTCTATAATATGCAAAATAATATTTTGCGCTTAACCTCAAACAAGATTACAAATAGCGAAGCAGTAGATTTATTAAACAATTACCTTGCCAGACAATCGTAATTGGAGCCCAATTATTTGAAGACAAATTACAAAATCAATAACAAAATTGAATGAATTAATAATTTGATGGAAGGAAAGGTTCCTATAGATATAAAGCGTCCGTATACCAAAGTCCAAATGAGAAACCAAATGTTCAAATTGACCTCAATCTTGCTTTGGACACTACGTGTCCACACTTGATTTAATAAAAAATGTCCTCATAAGATAGATTTAGTAGTTTTGATTAAAATTTGAATAACTTGGTGTAATTATTTCCTGGAAAACTCCGTATTTCTCAATGTAATTAATGTCTTAGGATACTCACGCAAATACTCAGATTAAAGATTTATCAAGGCGTTAATATTTACCTGTGACAGTAAGATGGATGTGCAGCTCATCACGTCCGTATCTGTTGATGGCCGTGCAACTGTAGGAGCCAGTGTCCTTGCGATCGGCCCTCATGATGTTCAGTTCGGAAGTGAGACCCGTGGAACCCGGAATCTCTTGCAGAGTCATTCTGGAATTTATTAACCACAATTTTAAATAAAATTAAGAAGCCCAGCAAATTTAAAATGACAATTAGCAGACAATGGCACACGGAGACGGTTTCTTACCGTGGAAACTGTTCCAATACCAACGGAATTCCATTGATCCTCCAGGTGACCTGAATGGGTGCCTCGCCTTTGGCCTCGCAGCGCAACTTGGTACGTTCGTTCCGTCTTGCCGTCTGATTGGTCGATCTCATCTCAAAGTGAACCGGAACTAAGAATAGAACGTGACATAAAAGATGAAGTTTCAATGATCCGACCTCCGTTAAAACATTTTATTCATGCGAAATAGTAACCAAAAAAATTCAGCGTGCGCTTCAACTATAACTCCACCATTTGATAAATCATCATCATCCAAATTGATTGGAGGTCTAACAAAAGAACACGAAGCGATCACGAACCGGAAACGGTTTCTCGTTCTGTGACGCTGGGCTCGTATAGGAAACACTTTATCTAAGGATCGTGAGCGCGCGGTCATTTGTATACAGGGGAAAATGAGAGTGCCTCGATACCGGGACCGGCCGTGTTAGGACAAATTTGTCAAATCCGAAAGAGAGAGAGAGAGAGGGTGGGGGTGGGGAAGGAAGAAAAAAACTCGGTTGCATCGAACAGAGATCGATCAAACGGGCGCAACTCGCCATCACCAACGACAGAGCGCAAGTGATTGTCGCCGTTGGAAGTCGGTTCCGAGTTCCACACGTTCGTTCCGAGTATTTTTTTCCCACCCTCCCCTAGCCCTCTTTTCCCGGGGCTATAGGCGTGACTCCACATGCAGTCTATTTGGCGCGCACACACAAACACCCCGGCACACCATAACGGCCGAAATAAATCACGGGTAACGAGCAAAACACCGGCGAAAAAGATAAATCAGTTCTAAAGATCTCTGGAGGTCCGGCCGACCAGTCCACTCCAGCGCGCCACCCATCAACATATATATGAAATGCGAGCATGGATTTTCACATACGGTTTATGCGACATGTGTATGTGACAAAGAAATTCACGGATAAAGAACTGGAGAGGATAAAAACAGTTTAAACAAAAGTCGTACTTGAAATATAATAAAATTTTTCGTCCGGTGCTGTCCCGGAGACACCCCCTATTTCATTATGAATTTGTTTTGAATTTATTATGAATATTTTATTATAAAAACAGTTGCTTAAGCAGTCACTATCTAATTCACAAATAGACTATCAGGACCAGTCTAGTCACATTATTAAATACGCTTGAATTCAATCTGATTTGAGAAGGGTTAAATTACACCTTATGTGATTCTCATCCTCAGATCACGTCATCTGCGCATGCGCACAATCCCCCAATTCCACTCATTCTGTTTTGTGCGCATGCGCGGATGACGTAATCTAAGGATGAGAATCAGATTTGAAAAACGAAAATGTGGACCCAGACAGGATTTGTTTATTCCAAGATCCGTCTGATTTCAGTATGGCTTTAAACTCCATTTATTCTGATAAACCGACTCCAGCCGTCTGACACAAAATAAAAAAATTAAATAAATCTGTCGGTAACCTTTATTCTTACCCTGGGATTTTACGACGAAGCGAAAATCTATCGTTCAATCACATTTACAAACACATAAAAGAATAAAACCAAGCAATACACACAGGTTCCTCCAGATTCACCAGCGTCGCGGGACAAGCAGCGCCACTTGTGGAAATCAATTGAAACTTAACTAAATGCTATTTATATCGAGAAGCAATATGAAGTGCACTCGATTGCACGATATAAACATTTTCAAGCAACATTAAAAAAAATAATTAAAATATATTTTTCTGAAATTAGGAGAAAATAATTAAGTGAAGTCAAGAAGTAGCAAAAAAATTATTAAAAAGTGTTCAATTTTTTAAAAAAATATTTCGTAAAATACTTAGTAAATAAAAATGCAGGCATTGTAACATGTAATATATATTAAATTGTGAATTCGGGACAGACCGAATGAAGAAGACGAACAGAGTGGCAAACTCGCTTTTATAATAATATTTTACTATTATTTTAATTAGAACTAGTAATTATAAAATATTATTATAAAAGCGAGTTCGCCACTCGGTTCGTCTTCTTCATTCGGTCTGTCAAGAATTCACCATTTAATATATATATCAATCATCCAGACGTCCTAACCAAATCCCTCATACCATGTAATGTTCCAAAAATATTTTGTATTTGTAATTCTGAAAATCATTCCCGGAATGGAATTGTCAGAATTGGAATCTCGTCTATGCCTGACTGAATCTATTGCCGCTCTAGGATAATTATAGGAAAATAACCTCTTATCCTAGTTTTCAATCTTCCTATTTGGAAAGTCTGGTGAAGCGGCGCCGTTATTCAAGGCAAAGACATCACATCCACGTACAGAGAGAACTTCAACCACGGGTCGTGTCGGACATGAAAAATGCAAACAGCTTGTAAATAGAACGCTGTAGCAAGCAACATCGTCGACGCTATAAACTAAATCGTAACGCATTTTTCGTAGAGCAGCCGATTCGCGTACATTATGCGAAACATAAATCGCTGCCAACTCCTGAACACCAAGACTATGTGGAAAAGACGAACTGGCGCAGTAGATGAAGCCGATAGGGGCGACACTAGTGGCACGATAATGATGTACTATTGGCCAACCCTGACGTGAAAGACGACAATTTCCTTAGATAAAAAACAACAAATTGATTTGTACTGTACATTACTAATTTTTTTTTGGAATGTCGTTAAATGGAAGACGACGAACTTGAGGATGACGCACGCAACTGGACACTAAATACTAATTTTATAGTCGTCATTTATAAAAGTAACCAAATGTTAAATAGATGCATGAATGAATTAAGATAATGATATACACTGTAATTGGATTCTGTACTTGTTATTTAACCTTGTAACCGTGTATTTGCGCAGAGTTGGCGGCGATACGGCTTGCAATATATTAATTTGTGCTGTTTTGGGTGTGTCATCGCTGCGTAAGTTGACCAGAAACAGGATTTTAGATGGCTCGAGTGATCCAAGCGTCATTTAAAAGCACATAAATTCAGGCTTTGTGCGATCTTGTTGACACGAGGCCATTGCCAACCGTTTGGCAAACGCTCTGGAGAAGGCCGGCGGCAAACATAACAATTAATAGTGCATCTGTCGTGAGATCCGCACGCAGAAGAGTTCGAAATTATGAAATACGGAGACGGTGAAATCCATATCTGCATTCCTAAACTGAACATTGGAAAAGCAAAATCTGCCAAATTGTTAGAAAACTAGGCCAAAAATCGACTTCCCCCTAAATTCCTGAAGACGGCGCCAGGAATTTGCAAAAACCATATCATACATGCTCGCGATGGTTACTCGCCGGTGTTCATAGACCCCCGTGATATTTTAGACTATTAAAATCCATATCTCGTGAACGCAACAGCATAAAGACATGATATAAGTTACGTTGATCTCAGAATTTGTGGACTTTTAATTGTGCTGTGCTACGCTGTTCGTGAGTTTTCGATGTGACAGAGATATACCCAGAAAACATCCACTTGGTTTTGTAGTATCAGATGAGTCGCACAATATTTATTGACCTGGTGGTGGTCCCCGTTATCAACGCAGAAAATATCCATCAAACCATTTATACATAGAAATGAGAGAGCCATTTATTCCTGGATTCTTCGGATTTTCCCGGTTCAAACCGACCTCTAAGTATCATTTACACGAGAGAAGATTTCCCGTCCATCCTCGTCAGATCAAAACAAAACAACTTTTACGTGGAGAACGATACGTGACATGCTCCAAATGTAAATGGGACTTTATGAATGTTAGAATGTTGTACTCTGCATAAATTACCTGCGTGTCCATGGAACTAACACAAAGACGCGATCTGCGCCGGGGCCAGCCGGGATCTCCCCGCAGCGCATGCGCAGAACCATTAAGTAACGAGGGTTAATAAACAAGAAGAATAATGCGCAAAAAGTACTCGATTTCGTCTGTTTCATCGTGCTTTTGCCCTTGTCGGCAATACACTCACACGCATAACCCCAGTATTTACATACACGTATATACACAGAACAAAAGACCGATAGATGGCGGAAAAGGAGCGAGGAATTTTCTCTCACTCCCCCAAACTCCCCCATCCCCAACCCCACCCACACCACCCCACCCCCACACTGTATATAGTTGTGCCGCGCCGTCTTCATCAATATTGTAGCGTCAAAGAAGAACGAAAATCATTCGTATCTCGCCGAGAAATGCAACTACCAATGTCAGACTACGCATGTTTTGATAAATTATGCCTTCTGAATTAGCTTATTGCATGCAATCGTGCGAAACTGTGAAGAAGAAAAAAAATTTTGGTCCAACTGTACCCGGATCGATGCAAGATAGCTTCAGCGGCAACAGCAGCAGCAACGAAGCGAATAAATAAGTTTCTAATGCTAATTTTTTTTATTTCCTATGTTGGTGCTGCTGCTGTTTCAATGGATGCCACTGCAATGCTAGACAGTTATATATTAACGCGGCAACGACCACAGGATTTATTAGTTCAGCATGTTGAGTTAATGACTTCAAAATCAATATGATTCTATCAAGACATTAACTGCTCGGTTTCAACAAGAACAGACATATTGACCGATCTGAATAATTTTGAATGCCATTTAAAATGAATGATGGCTTATTCGGTGTTTGTTCATAATTTAAAAAAATGTTAAAAATGTTCTTCAATATTCTAAATAATTATTTTTAGTAATTTGATCCTGCATTTCTCAGGAATTTCATAAGTTGTATTTACTACAAATTTCAACAAGAAAATATATTTGTTAAGTAACAGAAGTTGTTCTTGAGCTCAAAATCATTTTTTGATAACCTTCACAACAGACCAATTGACATTTCTAACAAATTTCGACAAGAAAATATAATTGTTAAGTAACAGAAGTTGTTTTTGAGCTCAAAATCATTTTTTGGTAATCTTCACAACAGACCAATTGACATTTCTAACAAATTTCGACAAGAAAATATAATTGTTAAGTAACAGAAGTTGTTTTTGAGCTCAAAATCATTTTTTGGTAATCTTCACAACAGACCAATTGACATTTAAAACAAATTTCAACAAGAAAATATAATTGTTAAGTAACAGAAGTTGTTTTTGAGCTCAAAATCATTTTTTGATAACCTTCGCAACAGAACAATTTACCTAATTGAGTGAAAATATTAAAGCGCACAATCAAATAATATTTTTATGTTAATACAAAATATAGTTTAGAAATAATTAATCACCAATTAATTGAGAATTATTCGTCTGTGCTGAACAATTGATTTTCAATTAATCAAACAATTGTTTTTGACTTAAAACATTTTTACTACTTCCCTTTTGGCTTTTCAAAAAATTTGCGGAGTATTGTTGAAACTCTGCAATTTTGAAACGGATACCACAGAGTACAAATAACTAACAATTGTATGTATCCAAGCAACATTATTGTATAAATATTACTGGTTGCTACCGCAGTATAATAGACCAAGCCGTTCCGCTAAAAGAGACGCAAACAAACAGCCATCAATCCTATCGCGTCGCGTCAGCCAATCATGTGAAGAGCACTCAAAACACATGCTATTCAGCAACAGATATAAAGAGCAAATGCGTGTTCAGCTGTCCAACCACCAGAAAGGAGCAAGAAAAAAAGAGTGACACCATCCTACTTAACGTCATCCGTTATCGTTTGGTCCGAACAGGTGAACAACCAGTGGACAGTAATTAACCGTCGAGCAAATTACTTTCACCACACGTGTATACGTCATCAGTGTCGTGCAATCAGAGCTCAGTGTCAACCCCGGGCCTCTGTATTAATGGCCACAGTAAGCCCTTTCCCTTCATAACAATACACGTTGGATCATTCATAGAGACGCAAAGAGATGTATCGGTAGAATCCAGGAGTAACTACCAAGAGCAAACATTGCTGAATAATTTTTTTCAATACAACAGTTCGAAAACTCGGGGTTCAATTGGCGACTAATCCCGTTAATTGTCGAGTAGATTCCATAATTATTTATTGCGAAAATTAAGTAATGACACATTTTTTTAATGGGTCATTTTGTAACCCTCTCTTGGTTTTCTAGCTCTTTAGTTGCTCCCAGTTCCGGAATGATACATGTAGAGGATTGAAATTTGCTTACCTTGTACGTGGACTTTGATGACCATTCCCAGTGGCGCTCCAATGCCATTGGTCGCCCGGCACAAGTACTGTCCGGCGTCGGACGCCCTGGCCCGATTCAGCACCAGCGATCCGTTGGCCATCTGCCGGACGGTCGGATCACCCAGAGACGGAATCTTGTACTCGCCCGGCTTGTTGTCTGACGTGGTTTGACGTCGTCATCGCGTTCGAAAGGAAGATGAAAGTGTGGAGAAAGAAAAAATAATTTTAATTTGAACGGTCTGCAAATTCAAAAACGGAAAAACAAATGTCCCAAACTGACCATCCTCGAAGTTAATCCCCTGTGACATCAAAATTCAAAATTATATAGTTTAGCTATTGTAAATATTGTCAGGTGGATTTAAATTTCACCTAAATTGCGCCGAGAAGACGAACCCAAAGTAGGGCATCTCTCAAAGAGCCCAAATTGACGCTCACCTGTCCGTTTTTATTCGGGGCTCAAGAGGATGCATCGTAGTCCACTGACATAGATTGTCTACATAGTAAAATTCTGTGCGTGTTTAGCAACAAGGGTCCCCCTCAATGATAAATTACGGGCGAATTTAGCCCACCAGAGACGGAAGTTGCGGGGGAAAAAACGTAGCCCCAAAAAAAAGCAATATCTAAGAAATGTTCTGGATGAGTTTGGGGTGGCGACGGGTGACGCGGAAGGACTTCGATTTAGAGAATTCTGCCTCCGAGAGGTAGTGGCCCCGCGGGATATTTATTGGGAAACGCATGGCAAGATTTCGATTCGTTATTTGCCGAATCGAATATAAGGTAGAGGGACTATTTATTATAGGTTGGCGGTTACCAAACCGTGGTTCGCCGAATAGAGAGTGCGTCTTTTTTGTGTAGTTAACGACCAAAATGTCAAACGTCATAATGCCAAACGAAATGAAGATTTATCCGTGTCATCAGGAGAACAATTACACGTATGAAACTGTTAAAGAAATTAGTTGAAAATCAAAACAGTATTTTCTTCCTAATTATTAAAAATATAAACATGAAAAACGAATTGAAAAATATATTGAAATTCTGGAAATGACTGTTTATATATTTTTTAAACCAGATCTGGCTAAAAGAAAAGATGAACGGCAACACTAAAAAAATTGTTATGATGATCTGAATATCTGAGTACGAGCAACTTTTAAAATGTAAATTGATCTTTTCTCTACAAAACCAATTTGGTCCGACAACATTTGGTGAAGCTAAAGCTGTTCTTTGAATTTTTCCCGAACGTCTGTTTCCATTGTAATCCTATGGGAGAAAATGTCGTTCGGGGATTATGATTGAAGCTTAGCATAGTCCATAGTCCAATTGGACAGTAACCAATCACGGAGCGGCATCCGTTGCATTATATAATAAGTATATTGCAGCTCATCTATGAGTATTTTCGCTTTCATGTTTGCAACGGTCGTACTGTTGCAGGCTGCTCTCTAGGTGAGAAAATCAGGTTAGCTAATTTTTCTTATGTTTTGTTTTATCTAATTCTAAAACAACTAGTTCCTTAAATTTGTAATTTATCTTACAGTGAACATCTCATTGGCACATTCGTGTTCTTGTCTATTTAAGCGATAGGTGGCGCTGACTCGGCGAAATAAGTGTTAGTGCAAGCTACCAATAGATGACTGAACCGCAACATACAGTGTATAGAAGATTGTGGGAGCGAAGCTAGTGGATGGATATGGCAAGTGCCTGGCATCGTTAGTAAGCCTACATAGTGCCCTATCCAAACTTATTACTTCCGCCATTTCGAGGGCTAATTCCGGTCAACGCGCTCTGCCCAGCATTACGCGCTTTCCGGTCTGGCACGTGCGCCACATGTGGATGCCAACAGTCGTTTTAATGCAGGTCCGACCAAACAGTGCCGTGCTCAGTGCACTCACTAAATTATCGTAGAACATTTAAATTCTGTATCGAATTCTTTGAGGAATAGGACGGAACTTCCAAAATGATTCAGGCGACCGAAATTGGACGATGAAACGGCGTGGAATGAGATTCGGAGAATTTAAAGCAGCATATTGCTTTATCGCAATATTTCACGTTTTGCCCATCCAAAATGTAATTTTCTTTTGGTCAAACACATGTGTTAGCTTAAAATATACGGCGTGGTCATCCGCAATTTTCCCATTTATGCACTCATTTGACCAAAACAAAATAACGTTTCCAAGAAACAAAACGTGAAACGATTCTAAGGATTTCGAAGAACAGAAAGAAACCCGACAAAAATGACCACAACTTTACATTTTCATTTACAATAAAAATCTTATAATCATATACTCTCCTACCTGTACATTAGTTTAATTTTTTTAACTTGACAAATTGGGCTTTCCCATAAAATAACAAAACTTTAAAGATAAAATATTAAAAGCCACGAAATTCAAGACAAACGTTGAATTGAGCGCTGAAGACTAGAAAATACATTGTATTTTACTACAATATAATTAATGAAAAATTTATTTAATTATTTAGATAAACATGCAATCGGTTTATGGTACAAGCACGGTTATAGGAAATGAATAAGGTAACTCTACTCTAGTGAAATTGTGATTGAAATAGTTATTTTACGTAGAAATGCAGAACGAATTTCAACCAACCACACGCCTCGTGTTCAACGGTCATTCTGCGTCCACCATAAGTCATTACATCGTTCGGCAATGCCACCGCTCGAAAATCCCATTTTCCCGTATCTTTTTTGTTACTACTTTACAACCTGACGCTTTACGGAAGAATTATTTATGGGCTCGGCCGTTTATCACATTCAAAAGAGACTCTCTTATTGGAAATTTGGAAATCTATACAAGGCTGACTATTGTAGAAGAATTTTAAAATTGTCATTAGTTATTTTTTCTGGTGGAATTTCATTTGAAACTGTATCACCTTTTTCAAAACCATCTGATAGATGCTGCTATGCAATTGCAGTAGGGCACAAAAATCGAGTGATGGATATGGCAGCGCCTTAAAATAACCAATACACGAAAATGATGTGAAAAATCGACGATGAAATGTTTAAGAATAAAACCAATACCATGCAATACCATACGAAAGGGTAGCACTATATGTGCGAATCGCTAATAAAAATAGAGTTCCAATGCTGGGACAACTTCCTGTAGAGAAAAACTGCACCTCTCGTGGACAGAGGATGGAGAAGGGGAAAAAAAAGAGAATGCGATGAGCGAATATATGGAGCGCGGCAAGGGCGTAGGCCGTTACGTAATTAATGCAACCGCAACGCCACCTATGTCGTAAAGATGCTTTTTTCTGCATTAAAACTGTTCATTAGATTTCGCAGCCAAATTGTTAACCCACATGTAAGCCCTAATTCGTGTTCAATGAACTGAACAGTAACTGAACGACTACTTTGTATGAAACATTTGTCGTCTGTTCCAGGAAATAATAATGAATCCCGTAATATTGAAATTGACATCAATCCGCGCCATCAGCACCGCCATCTTGAATTTTAACACAAAGTTTATTCCACCATCCCCCACTAGAGTGCGCTCAAATATCCAATATGACCGAATCCGAAAGTGCCATGATGACAATGGTGCCAAGTTGTCACATTCTCGGAATCATTTCTCTCATAAACATTCGTAATAAAATTGATAATACAATGAAATATATTGAAATTTTTGCTGAAAACAATGCTTCATATGTACGACTCGTCGTAACCACTGACAGTGACTGACAACTGACAGTGACTCGGCGGTCCCGAGGTCGATTCCCGGCGCGGGCTCTCGATAATTTAATTGGTAAAATGTGCTCCTCACATAGTGCCTGAAGACCAAGAGGGGTACAGAAAAACCTGTAGTGCGGTTAACTACAGTGATTTTAAAAGAAAACAAAAATATTTTTATGAAATATTTGGGTCGTCAAAAAGTGTTTTGACCCTGTAGATCGCCAAGAAAAACAAAAAAGTTCTCAAAACTATCGTGAAGTCCATTAAGTTTCTAAAGAAAAAATTTGCCCATGCAGGTCTTGATATGGCTGAATAGTCATGGGTTCAAGACCTGCATGGGCAAATATTTTCGTTGGAAACTTAATGAACTTCACGATGGGTCCACCAGAACAGGTTCATCAGAGGTCGCCACCGTCAACAGGCAGTTTTTTGTACAATGTATTACCACGTCTTAACACAGCTGTAAGAGCTGCGGGTCCAATTTCGACCAATTACCGACCTTTTTCGACTTCTACCATCCAAGCTTGGTGAATTCAGTCGACAGACTCGCAAACCATCAGACTAACTATGAAGAACAACGTTTCAACTGGTTTGTCCCGGAAAAAATTCTTACTTAAACTCGAACAGAGAAAATGGGGATCGCTATAGAACAGTCGAACCC